>VDFB02096376.1:24691-49269 GCA_007258455.2 Sequoia sempervirens | reverse complement strand
TGCTAGAAATTTTTTTAAAGTATTTTATCTCTCTAAATTGGGTCAAAATATACTATTTTGTCTTTTTCTATAAAGACAAAGATGTAACTGAAATAAGTTGGAGATGAAGGTTAAATATATTTAATGTTGTTCTAATTATTAAATAATTATGTAATCTAGACTATTGGCATTGGATTAATCCTCACTATTGATCATAAACTGAGTTTTCTTGCTTTGTCTATGAAAGGCAGTCAATCTCTCTCATGTAAAGGTTGGATTAGGAATTGTTGAAACTATACTATTTTGAAATAAATGCAAATAGAATAATTTAATGGTGCTATTTGTGATTGTTTCAAATAATTTACATGGTTCCTTTTCATCATTAGATAAAGTTTGATTATATTTATGATTAAGTGCTTGTATATTTGATGTATCTCATGTTCATACCACTAGTGGTTTGTTGATTGTAAGGTACCTTGTATGGTTAGTCTAAACACTATTATTCTAAGTTCAATTGTGAAATTTTAAGTAAACTACAATAGATCTAGGTGTTTAAATGTTTTTTCATGACTTGAAAATCTCAATTTCCTTTGAATATTGCACTATTTGTGTGGCATTATGAGTTTCTCTAATTAAGAAAAAAAGGTCTATTTGAAGCATTTGATTATTATTGTGATTATCCTTGGGATTTTTTAATCTCTTCTCTATCTCACCCGTATTTTGAAGTTTATTTTTACAATGTCAAAATAATTTAGGAAAAAGCATAAACTTCATTGCCAAATTGGATGATAAAAATCATTTTCAAGCCTCAAATCTAAAAAATAATTAGGGATTTCAAACTTTTGTAGAAAATCATTCCAAAACCCTCGTTAGATTAATGGTTTATAAATGTAAGCCCCTTGTAACAATAAAATATATTAGACAATTGAGTTATCTTATAAGGTCGGGATTTGGCAATAGAGACCTTGGGATAGTCATTTTCTATTTTCTAGGATTTGATTTCTTTCAAGAGAGATAAAGTACTCAACATTTTATCTAAGTTGTGTGCAAAACAACCATCAACAAGATTATTGGATAGGTTAAATGATTAATTTTATTTAGTTAACTCTAGAAGGGAATATATGTTGGATGAATTAGGTTATGTTAGAATATGGTCAAATTTAGGTGTCTATACAAACTCTTTGAGGATCCTAAATTTTCTCATGGTCAAAGTTCTCTTTTAGCTTATTAATTTCTAATAAATTAACTCTTTTAGGTTCAATGTTCTATATAAGGTCTATCAATCCTTGCAAGAGATCTTACAAATTTATCTTCTCTCTCTAAGGATTTTTCATTTTCCCTTCTTGTTCCTCCCACCATTTCTTCTTTCTCCTTATTATTTTCATCTTCATGTGTAGGGTAACTCTGATGGTCTCCTTCTATTGAAATAATCCTAGTTTGAAGTTCTATTCTAATATCTCTCCCATCCATATTTCCAAAATAGTTATTCCAAATTTCTCTCTTAGAGGCACAATGACACCAATAACTCTCACCACAAAAATAAAACTCAACTTAGAAAATGAGACATAACACCACTCACATAAATCTAAAATTACCAAATCCATGCTCTTATGCCATTTCATGCAATCAAGGGTAGCAATCCAAGTGAATTGTAACCTTATCCTTATATAAACATAAATGTTTCCTAAACACAATGCTAAGACACTTATTCACTCCAACTTTAACATAACAAGTGAAAGGTTGAATTTTTTTGTTCTATGGTTGGGAGATAGAATAACAATCTTCACACTCTCATTCAAGGAAAATCCTGGAGATCTCAATCTAAAGTATGCAAAGGAGAAAGACATCTTGCAATAGGGTTGTCCTAGGGTCTAATTATAAACTAAAGAGGGGTTCACCACCAAGCTAGGGCTTGGAAATACTAATGAATGCAAGATCTAATGCTTAACACTAATATGATGCAATACTTCACTAAATGACCTCAAAATGAATGTAAATTAGAATAGAGAATTGCAAGATTAGAGGTGTGCACCTGAGAACCTATAGAGACCTAGAATGAGCTCTTAAACACTAAAAATTCTAGAATTAGGGCACATTGGGACTCATACGCCACTCTGGGTGTATTAGTTCCATACTAGGGTTTCTAGTCTAGAACAGGTTTTTGGCAATGTAGATTCAAGATCTACAAAAATCTAAAAAAAAATCCTATAGTGGGACTCATACGCCAATTCTCATGTATCAGTCCCATTCCACTTTTTCAGGAATTCAAAGTTGAGATCTGTGCTTCAACCTATGCTCTTTCCTTCCAAACTAATTTTTGAATCCAAACCTATAAAAAGACTTGCAAAACAAAATATAGACTTGATTTACCTCGGTGAAACCCCTAGTTTGGTAATTAAACCTTGATAGAAATAATGAATCTTGAGTGTAAATGTAAACATAAACCCTAACCTTAAGTGTGTCTAAGATTAGGAAATGTGAAATGTAATTCAACCCTATTCTATTGTGCTAGAATGAGATGCAAGAATGAAACATAGACATGAAAGACACACTTTGAGAGATCCCTAATCACCCAAATGAGCTCTAATGATGTATATACCTTCCTTAGGTTGAATGTAAAATAATAATGGAGGATGGAATCACTTAGGAAACAAGTCATTAGGCCTAGCTTGATGGCTAGCTGCATCTCCCCAACCTAGAATCCATCTTGATTCACCATAGGAAACCATAATCAACCCTTGAAAATGCTATATCTTGGATGAAAGTGAGCTTGAAGACCTGTAAAAACATAATAATGTTGCTCCAAAGCTTCAAATTTGTTGATTTCTTGTTCTTGAATGCTCTTGTGAAGAATTCTTGAATGTTTTTGAATACTTGGAACTTGAAATTGCTCTTCTATATGCTTGCTTAGATGAAAAAATGACTTTAGAAGCTTGTTTATATAGGCATTACACTTAATTTACCACTATTTAGATCTCAAAAGTTGACATCAACCAAAAATTTGAATTAAAAAGTTGAATTTCCCCCTCAAACCCTAAAAAGGTCCCAAATGGGACTCATATGCCCAAGGTGGCATATGGGTCCCACCTTAGGGGACTCATACACCCAAGGTGACGTATGAGTCCCACCCTAGATTTTCGAGGTAGGTTGTTAGGAATTTTAGTGTTTTTGATGATTTTGTTGGGTTTTTGGTTGAAATAAGCCTTGAGATCCAAAATAAAGGGTCTTACGAGCCTATTAATGATGATTTAAAGGGGTATTTAATGCAAGGGTGCTAAAATAGGTCCAAATTAAGTGTGAAATTAAACTATTTTCAAGAGTGTACAATTTTCTACACTACACTAAGTTTTGTGTGAAACAAGGGTAGTTATTGAAAGCCAAAATTTGTAAATTTGCAAGTAAAACTTGGCAACCCAAATATATGATGTAGACCTAATTTCAAATGAATACTTGGGACACAAATTAATTTTAAATATCTTGATTTATTCCCACTCTCAATATAATATTTATATGTTAAAAAACTAAATTAAAACTATAAATATTCAAAGTATAAACCTCATATTTTAATCACAAAAATGATAATAACATAGAGGGAACTTGTTTTATATTGAAATAAGATTGAAATTATTACATCACTTTCATTGAAAATATGGTGAGACTATTATCTTATAAAACAAATGTATCCAACCTATAATAACTCATAAATTTGAAGAGCAAAAGAAATATTGTATAATCCCACTAGCACCACCTTACAAACTTGACACTACAACAACATAAGAAATCCAAGGCCTTTCTTTCACCTTGGTTGAGATCCTTAGACTTTACAAATAGTGTATCATTTTTTCTCCTTTTCCTTTAACATGAAAATGTTAGGAAGGTTTTGTCCACCTTACATATAAAAATATTTGACATTTTGGAATGTTGTGGTCCATGTTTGTGTGGGATATCACAAATTAGGATTGGTAAATATTTTTTTAGGGGAGCTTGGTTTTTCACATGGAAAATGTATTTAATGTGGGAAAAACAATGGGGTCATGGTTTAGTAAGCACATGGTCAATTAGGCTCATTAGAGAAATTTAATTAATAATTTAGGATCATTATAAAATATATTCAATATTGTAAAATCATTTAATACTTGGGGCACATGAGTGAAATCCAACCTTGGGTGTGAGTTTTTGGGAAAGTAATTATGTTTCCTCAGAGAATTTGCATTTAGATGTTGTTGGTGGTATATTTGGGCACCCACCTTGGAGATGCTTGTGCATTGATTATTTTTGCATTGGAGAAATAACCAAAGGTGAACAAGTTGGATAAGAGGCTTATAGGGGATTGCCTCTTTTTTGTTTCTCTCTTGGGCCTATAAATAGGAGGCTTGCAATGGAGTTATTTGTCATTCACTTGATCATGTTGTACTTGCTCATTGTGAGTAGACCTTGGATCTTGGCTTGGGTTGCTTCTTGAGAATATTGTGAGGATCATGAAATAGGACTTGTGGATCTCTTTTATTTTTTGACCAATCTCATGAGGATAACAACAATGGTTTCTCATTGTAAAAAATGAACCACATATTGCATGGTTTCTTCCTTGTTTGGGATTGTTAATATCCATGTTAAAGATTAGGGCCTGGTACTATAACATAATTATTTTGTTACTTGAAAAACATTGGTTTTAGTGCTTTGAGAGTTATGTTTTTTCTTGAAGGGTTTTCCTAGGGTATATTGGGCTCTCTCTTGTGAGGTTTTATTTATTTAACTCATATTATGTGTGGTTTTATGTTATAATGTTGGTAATATTTATGTAAGGAAGCTAAGGCAGTGAAACAACTTCCTACACTAATCTTGAGATGAGGGTAATGAAAAAATTTATAGATCTTTAAAAAAATTATAGAAACTTAAACAAAAATAAACATAAATAACATGTATACCATAACATAGTGATTTACGTGGAGAAAACCCTTTCGGGAGAAAAACCACACACTCAAAAATCTGCCCAATATATTATCCATAAATTAGAAAGATTACAATATAGTTGTAAAGCAAGCTTCTGACAAGAGTATCAACAACTAGAGATCCAAAGGCAACATAACAACTATCAAAATCTCATGATAAATAGCAATGCACAACTATAATACAATGCCCTCATAAAATAGGGTTTCCTTCGAGGGAAAGATAAAAAAATAAAATATCTACCATCAAATCTAAGATCTAATGATGAATGATCAAATTTTATAATAATAAAATATACATAAAATGTGGATTTCAGGGGTGCTTCCCTAAAACCCCCATCGAGGCATGTGTCCCCCAAACCCTACAAGGGGGGTATCCCCCTTGCAACCCCCACTTTATTATTAATATCCATGTTAAACTATTATAATTGCAAGGTTGAGACATTATTTTTCCTAACAATCTCCCACTTGTCGAACACCTTACAAGATAAATAAGAGGATCACCACCATGGTTTAACTGCTAAGGGCTGAGAGGCCTATAGACTCTAAACACCATTTGAACTTCTTTGTGCTTACAACCTTAGTTGAAGAATCTACAGCATTCATCAAAGTATCTACCTTAATTAGCTTCACCCTTCCATCCTTGACCATATCTTTGATAGAATGATATTGTACATCAATGTGCTTGGTCTTGGTATGAAATGTCGAGTTGTTAGCTAGGTAGATCACACTCTAACTATCACAATAAATTGTCACTGCACCTTGTTTTATTCCAACATCTAAGCACAATCTCTTAAGCCAAATGGATTCTTTACAAGTATTATTAGTTCCCATATACTTATCTTTATTAGTGGATAAAGCAAGCATAATATACCTCTTACTCATCCAACTGATTGCACAACCAAATAAAGTAAACACATTAGCACTGATGGATCATGTGTTATCAACATCACCTACACAATCTGAATCCACATAACCATGAATATCAAGGGAAAGTTTGGCTCCTATCAAATTACCATGATAAAACAAGGAATACTTTAAGGTGCCCCAAAAATATCTGAAGACTCGTTTAACTACATCCCAATAAACTCTACTAGGATTATACATATATCTGGAAAGAACTAGACCACTACTTGGGCAATTTGTCTAGCCTAGTGCAGACCATAACATACATGAAACTTCCAGCTACACTTTGGCAAGACACTTTGCTCATGTCTTCCATCTCTAATGGGGATATTAGACAATCTAAAATAGAACTTCATTCCAACTACAAAAAAACACACAATGGGCTACAATCATACATGTTAAACCTTTGTAAAATTTAATTGACATACTTACTTTGTACAAGCCATAGTTTTTTGTTCAATCTATCTCTTTTAATTTCCATCCCAAGAATGTGCTTAGTTACACCAAGATCTTTTTATAATAAAAAAGGTGATATGATTTAGAATGCTCAAATCCCAAACTCAACACATATGTATCAAATTTTTGGTACCACATCCTAGGACTCTATTTGATGACATACAAATATTTCTTCAATTTACAAACCAAATTAATTTTACCTTTCATCATGTAGTGCTCTCCCTATGTCATATAAATATCTTCCTCCAAATCACCATGAAGGAAAGTTGTTTTCACATCCATTTGCTCAACCTCTAGATCATAAGCAACAACAATAGAAAGCAAAAATCTAATGGATGTCATTCTTGCAACAAGAGAAAATATCTCACCATAATTAACACCCTCAACTTGTGAGTAGCTTTTTACAACCAACCGTACTTTTTACTTCTCAATACCTCCATATGGACCCATATTTTTCTTAAACACCATTTGTAACCAATAGGTTTTCATCCTTCAAGCAATGGTACTAGATCCCATGTATAATTCTTTTTCAAAGCCATCATTTCTTCATCCATAGTAATCTTCCAAGATTGTGCATCATTCATACCTAATGCCTCTTCCACATATCTGGGTTCACCCATGTGTTAGTATTCAAAGAAAAAATACATCTCCAATCATCAGGTGAATACCTTTCAAGTGGTTTTCTATGCCTTGTAGAGCTACGAAAAAAGCTAAGTTGGAGGTTCTTTCTCATCTTCTAAAGATTCAAAGCTAGATGAGCTCTCCTCAACTTATTTCTTATTTAGGGGCCTCAATTCAACATTTCTTGGTATAAATGGAATTTGAATCACATCATCTTGCTTAGTTTATTCTAGCTACAATGTAATAGAAGAAGGCTTAGTTTCTTAAAAACAATAATTCTACTATGTATTACCTTTTGTGGGACAAGATCCCAAAGCTTGTATTCTTTCACACCATAACTATATCTGATGAAGATACCTTTTATAGCCTTGTTCTCCAACTTTTTTTGCTTCTCCTTTGACACATGTGCATATGCCTCACAACCAAAAAAATCTAAGATGGCTTAGTGAAGGCTTGTGATTTGACCATGCCTCTATAGGCTCAATATATTAACCTGTTATAATTACAAGGTTGAGACACCATTTTTCCTAACGATTTATATATCAAGGATACCATTTTAACTTCTTTCCTTGTAGGATTAATAGGAGAATTATTTTATAGTAGGTTAATATAGGAGAATTATCTATATTTCCTTATGAAAATACCAAGAATCTCCTTCCAACAACCTATGAAGAGAGCCTCTAGTTCTCATTTCATGATTTTATAACCCCTCCCTCCAAAGTGACACCCAAATATATAAGGTTCCTTCCAATACAGATAGGAACTCTTCCCTTTCTTCCATGTGGTGTCTAAATCCAATAATGGACAAGGACATGTGATGTTCAGGGATCAAAGTTGTCTTCCTAAAAAATTCTCATTTATTTTGTGTAATAGATGCTCTTGCAAGAAGTCATAGGCTCTTATAGATTATAACTCCCTCTTGAAATTTCATAGAAATTTGATCAGAAGCTGTCATATAATGTCATAAGCAACCCCATAATGATTATAGTTTTATAGATGTTTTATTTACCAATGTACATATCATGAGAAGAATCTCCAAGATTCTCACCATGTTAAAAATGAAATGGAATGGGATTTCTAAGATGATTTGGAAAATTAATTTGAAATACAAATTAAGAAATTAATAGGAATTTAAATTGATAAATCATTTCCCACCTTAGAAGTTAACACACTAACTAAGGGATTGACCATACCCTAAGAAAAACACACCCAAATACAACTAAAATTGGAAGCATAGATTTTTTTTGCTAATGTTGATTTTTCCAATCCCCAAAATTCTCTTGCATCAACTTGCAAAACACTCACAACAACCACTTCCCCATAAGAATGAAACTATTTTAGTACCGCTTGATTAGTCAACTTACATATTCATCTTAATTTTAGAGAGTATACATGACCAAAAATTTTAAGCATCTATATCTCTCTCTATTCCTACTTTCATTTTCTTATACCATTAAAACAAGCTTGTATTTTTTTTATTATTTCTCTTGTGAGATAGAAGCTACTAATAACACATCCTTTCTCTATTTTATAGATTCCTATTGAGTGTACATGTTGAAGAAGAATACACATGAAGAGATCAAGTTGGGTCCATTAATTTACATGAACCTTAATGTCATTTTTATGTCTAATTATTTATTTTACATAAATATTTGTGAGTCACCATAAACTTTGAAATACATGTTCATTAGGATTCACATGCCCCTCTATGTGGGTACAAAATGTAATGGTGAAATTTTCATACCCATGTTGATTCCTATTTAGCTTTAGACCTATTTTGATAGAATTTCTTAGTATGATTACATAATAATATATGATATATTTTTGTGTTAACTTTGGCTCCTTTCTTGATCCCTTTTTGTTAGAAATCTGAAATAGATAGAATAACCCAAGGAACTTTTTAAGAGAAAATCAAAGCTACATAAATTGGAAAATCATAAAGAATGCACACTAGAACTTTGAGAGATTATGCAATGCCAATGTGACAATATTGCATTAAGAGCTCCAAAACTGAAAAGATACAAAGCAAGATGCTTCAATGGATGAAAATACAAGCTTGGTAGTGAGTTTATATAGAAATTAGGAGAGGAGTTAGGTGGAAAATCCAACCAATAGGAATCAACCACAAAAAATGGAGATGGACCACCAATAGTGGAGATGCCCACCAAAAGTGGAAAGTATGGACCACCAAAAGTGGAGGATGCCACCAAGAGTGGAATGTGTTCCACCCTTTAAGGAAGGTGACACCTCATTCTTATCTCCTAGTTATTAAATAATAAACTCAATTTATTATCCTAAGTAAGCTTAATTAAGTGTAGGAAAAACTTAGGACTAAGGGAAAATAAATTAACCCACCAGGAAAATAAAGACCTACACCAACACCCCCCCTTAAGCACAACTTAGGAGGATGCAAAATATTATGGGTCCTAGAAAATGAGACCATGTTAGGTACCCATGTACATATTACATTCCCTCCAAAGAATAAGAAGCCCCATCCCACAAAAAGGAAGCACGTTCCCCCATAGTAGAGAGAGAAATGAAGTGGAAGGACAAAGAAGCCCCCCCCAAAGAGATCCAATGGTAGATGCTCAAAACTGGATGTCGAAGATGGTCCACAATCATTGAACAACATTCCTCCCCTTAGGAAGAAACAAAACCAAAGGTGTATGTGAGCTATCTCCCTACTCTTGAAAGGAATATGTAGGAAGAAAACTCAAGATGTTTGGAGTCTCTGAACTCAACTCAAGTGTCCCCATTTCGATGCTAAAGGCTCCCACAATAAAATCAAACGTTCTAGGCCACACTACTAAAGATGAAAAATCAAGATCTCATAGAGACTGGTGTAGAGCACAATCCAAAGAATCAAGTATCTCCTCTGAAGATGCCTTCTCCAAATTATGATCCAAATTATCCACACTCATATCAAACTATATTTATGTTATAGTAACAAATAGTTCTTTGAAGTTAGCTTGACAATAGAAGGATGGAAATAATTTTTAAGAGACATGCTTAATGCCCCCATAAATGGAACTTTATCTTAGTTCATGATTACAAATTTTTTGTATAATCCCCCTAAGATTGATACAAAAAAAACACTTTAAGTGAGTGCAAAATAGAGTCATCAAGAGACACCCCCCTTTCCACTAGTCTTAGAAATTACCCTCCCAAGATATTACAATGCTGGAACTTTATGATTAGTGCATTTACAAAGCCTTTTCCAAGGTACAATGCTCAATAGGCCCACAATGACCAAAATTATAAATTTTGATACAAAATGAATATGAGATAAAATCTAGAAAAATTAGCTCTATAGCTGTGTAGTTCTCTTCAATACCTTTCCAATGACTATTTGTTTCAAAAAATGGAACTCCAAGGAAAAAGTTATGGCTCGTTGAAGAAAAAATGCAACAACAACTTCAACTTGCAATATCTAACAAAAAATGGAAAAAATTGTATGATTTTATGGTGAACTCCTCAAACATCCCAGAATCACCTGCAAGAAAAAATAACTTCCACAAGAGAGAAATGGCAGAAATATTATGCTATCATTAAGATGCAAGAATTCCAAATTGAATATGGCAAAGTACATATGAAGCCTTTCTTATATAGGCAAGGTGGTAAAAATACATCCAAGAGGTGCATTAACTCCTACTACCCATAAAAGGTGGGAGGTTATCACCTACTTGGTAAATGACAAGACATGTGGCATAACCTCCTCAAGTGAAGACAGGAGAGAGTTGGCACATAAAGCCAGAAGAGGGTGAGAAACCCAACTACCCCATAAACTACTCAAGTAAAAACAAAATAGTGGTTATGAGAGGTGGAAAAACAAGCCAAAAGAGGATGTGTAACTCAACTACCCATGTGTGGGGAGAGAGTGACACATGTAGTTGTTGTATTTTGCCACATGTCCTCATATTACCACATTTGATAAACATAAGCAAGCTTAAATAATAATGTGTAGGAAAAATAAATACCCCCTAACATAAGGAAATTAAAAAACTTACACTAACACCCCCCCTTAAGCATAGCTTAGGTGGGTGAAAAGACACAAAGATGGGTCCCAACTACTAGACCATCTTAAGTACCCATGTACAAATGCAATCTCTCACAACCGAAGAAAAGGAGAAAACCAAATGGGACAAAACTCCTCCCCAAAAGAGAGATGAAATACAATAATCATATCCATCACAAATCTAATCAATCTCTATCCATATAAAGGATGATAAGAGAGATCATACAACCCCCCCATAAGAGATAACCTACTGCAAGAAGAAGCATTGGAAGTACACTGTGGAGTAACACTGGAATCCTGAATGCGGAAAGCAAGGAAAGATACTTTTGTTTGCTACTAAAACCATATGAGAGTCACTGATTGACTTAAGGTGGAATCATGATAAAGCAACAACGAACCCGATGCCAAGGAATACTAGAAGACTCGCAAACTAGCACATCTCTGGAATCTATGAAGCAGGTTGATTGAAAAAATGATCCAACAAAAATAAGTGCAAAGAAAATGCAAACCTAATGCACACAAAAAGGGAAATAATGCATGAATTTTTGAATGCTCACATCTGCCTCCATGATGAAAAATAACTTCAAATTTGTGTAGATGACAAATTTTGAAAAAATGATCTATGCCACTATGAAGTGCTCAAAACTAGCTTTCCATCGATATCTTGTTTGCCAAAAATGGACACCGTGGTCAAAAGTTGTGATTTTTTTTTTAAAGTTGAATTTAGCCTACAGGAAACAGGTTTTCTAGCAAAAAAGTTTATTTCTTATTTTATTTTTGAAAAATTTACTCACTTTTTGTAGAAAAAAACAAAAACCCAGAAATATTTTGAAGCTAAGAACAAAACCCATAAATTATTTTTCCTACAAATGAGTGGAAGCTATATTTTTGAAGAAAAAATTAAAATGGCTCCAATAAAAATAGCTACTGATGCCTTGGATTCAATGGCGAGGTTCTCCAAAACCCAACTTGCACCCAACAAAAATTTCATGCCAAGATTGGTCCCTTAGATTTGGGAAGTAGTCTACAGAACTGAAGCTCTAATACCATGTAGGAGTTTATGGTGAACTCCTCAAACACCCCAGAATCCCCTGCAAGATAAAATAACTTCCACAAGAGAGAAATGGCAAAAATATTATGCTATCATTAAGATGCAAGAATTCCAAATTGAATATGGAAAAGTACATATGAAGCCTTGCTTATATAGGCAAGGTGGTGAAAATACATCTAAGAGGTGCATTAACTCCTACTACCCATAAAAGGTGGGAGGTTATCACCTACTTGGTAAATGACAAGACATGTGGCATAACCTCCTCAAGTGAAGATAGGAGAGAGGTGGCACATAAAGCCAAAAGAGGGTGAGAAACCCAACTACCCCATAAACTACTTAGGTAAAAACAAAATAGTGGTTATGAGAGGTGGCTAAAAAAGCCAAAAGAGGATGTGTAGCTCAACTACCCATGCGTGGGGAGAGAGTAACACATGTAGCTATTGTATTTTACCACATGTCCTCATATTACCACATTTAATAAACTTAAGCAAGCTTAAATAATAATGCGTAGGAAAAAGAAATACCCCCTAACATAAAGAAATTAAAAAACCTACACTAACAAAAATTCTTTTCAAAAAATTTGTAGATGGAAATTGTTCATCTCCATCTTTCCAATGATATCTTGATTGTAGAAAATAGACACTGTGGTGAAAAGTTATAAGTTTTTTAAAAAATAGGTTGAATTTTGCCTACAGTGACGACCCCTTGACAAAAGAAAAAATTTCCAAAAATCAAATTCGTTTAAAATAGATAAATTTTATATGAGAATAGGGGTTTTTAGGCCTTTTGAATGTAATGGAAAGGTCTGTTTGGCCCAAAAATTCCCTAGTAAAAATCTATTTGCAAATATGAGCATCAAACCCCTATTTGCAACTTTGTCAAATGATCTCCAATTTGGATGAAACAAAAATCAAATTTGACTTTCTCGAGCCTTCTAGACATGTTGGAAAAGCCAAAAATGCTGCCAATATAACCAAAAATGTTGCAATCATCCAGATCTCACAAAACACATATGAAAAATAAAGAGGTAATTAAATCTTTGCAAATCTTTTTTGATTCTCCAGATTGTTCAAGAATGCAAGAGAAGAGCATACGAGAATTTACAAGATTTTCACAAGAAACTCAATCTCTCAATCAGGAATCTAAGAAATTAGATTTCTCAAAACAAAAGCTCTAATACCATTTTAGAAATATGAAATAGATAGAAAAACCAAGGAAATTTTTAAGAGAAAATCTAAGCTACATAAACTAGAAAAGCATAAAGAATGCACATCAAAAATCCGAGAGATTATGCAATGTCAATGTAAAAATATTGCATTAAGAGCTCCAAAGCTAAAAATATACAAAGCAAGATGCTCAAATGGATGCAAATACAAGCTAGGTAGTGAGTTTATATAGAACTTAGGAGAGGAGGTAGGTGGAAAATCCAACCAATAGGAATCAACCACAAAAAATGGAGATGGACCACCAAAAGTGGAGGATGCCACCAAGAGTGGAATGTGTTCCACCCTTTAAGGAAGGTGACACCTCATACTTATCTCCTAGTTATTAAATAATAAACTCACTTTATTATCCTAAGCAAGCTTAATTAAGTGAAGAAAAATCCTAGGACTAACAAAAAATAAATTAACCCAATAAGAAAATAAAGACCTACACCAACACTTTTTATCCTCATTTACTCATTCACATATTTTTTAATGTGTAACTTTATCCTTGCCTTATTTGCACATATTCCCACACATTCACATTATTATTAACCTATACTTCCATTGTTCATTATTGATCCTAATATTTGGCATCTCCTAACTTGAGTCATTTTGTGATGTGCAAGAATGATCCCACATGACACAAATTTGACTTAAAATTCAAAATTTTAAAATTTAAATTATTGACTCCTACCATTTCCTCATAGTCATTGGGAGTCAATTTTGTAATGTGTATGTGACAATTTGTTTTGTCTTCATATTTAAAGACTTTCATTTGGACATTAATTGATCATCTAGAAATAACAAGCATCATCCATATTCAAAGGAACATTATTAGGAACATTTAGACTTGGATCACTAAAAATAAGAGTATTTACATCAAAATTTGTATCTTAAATAACATTGTACACTTATTTGATATTTTCCAACACTTCCCATGAATGTAAAATTAGTCATTCTAGGAGATTGACTAAAGAGAATGTGAACCCTCATAGCTACTTAAGTTATTTCCAAATAGTGCTAGTCCTTAAGCACTAATAGACAAAAAATATTAGAGAAAATTGGTTTTAGAAGTACATTTTTATCTAAATTAGATCCATAGATTGTAGTGCATATGTACATTGCATGAAATTGATCTAGAGTTATGAGATCAATTTGCAAAGATTTCAAGAATAACCAATACATCAAATACATCTATTTTTTAATTAGACAATTACATTTTACTAGCCATTGAATTTATTTACCATTAAAATCAATAATAAAATAAATCCTTCCTTCACATTTAATTTTCTAAAATTAAAATTTATTATTGGTGAGGAAGGGCATGTGGCATAAAGATGCACTCTTTAAAGGTCCCTCTAGCTTTTCTTTGTTGGTAAAACCAAGGATTATTTAGTAGACATCTCCAACTTTCGTACACACTTTTAAGCTTGCAATGTGATAGGTAGGGCACTCTCACCAAGCAACCTACAATAATTTCATCATAAAGATTTTTAATAAGCTCCATCTCTCACCCCAAATTTGGCATTCCCGCTACCCAATCTTAATATATAAGTAGACTATATTTTGCATACTGTAAATATGATCAAATGTATGTTTCTAGAAGTAGATGTTACAATTTTTATAGTTTTAGGATTTATTAAAACAAAGATCTCATTTCAGGAGTGTAGAGTGGGAAGTATGGATCTCATTTATTTTTAGACTAGTCTCATGAGGATAGTAACAACCGTTGCTCATTGTAAAAAGGAATCGCATCTTGCATGGTTTCATCCTTGTTTGAGAGTGTTGATATCCATGCTAAGGATTTGAGCTTGATATTATATCATAATTACTCTGTTACTTGAAATACATTAGTTTTAGTATTTTGAAGGTCATGTGTTTTTCTTGAAGGGTTTTCTTGGGGAAAATATTGGTCTCTCTCTTTCTTGTGAGGTTTTTCTTTATGTAATTCATATTATGTATGGTTTTATGTTAAAATTTTGGTAGAATTTATAGATTAGGTCCATACCACTATAACTTATTTTCTTGTAGGATTAATGAGATAATTGTTTTGTATTAGGCTACCATAGGGAAATTGTCTATTTTTCCCTATAACAATACCATGAATCTCCTTTTAACAAATTGCAAAGAGAGCCTCCAAATTTTATATCATTCCTTTATAATGGGCCCTC
Organism: Sequoia sempervirens; assembly: GCA_007258455.2. Lineage (NCBI taxonomy): Eukaryota > Viridiplantae > Streptophyta > Pinopsida > Cupressales > Cupressaceae > Sequoia > Sequoia sempervirens. Next base: position 33,919 of record VDFB02096376.1, on the reverse strand, counting down.
CAAAATGACACCCAAATCTATAAGGTTCCTTCTAATATGGATAGGAAATATTCCTTTTCTTCTATGTGTTGTCCAAAATTGAGAATGCAAGGAGATGTGATGTTCAAGGATCCAAGATGCCTTCTTGAAGAAACTCTCATCTATGTTGTGTCATAAATTCTCTTACAACATATCATAGGCTTTTACAAGTTATAAATAACTCCCTCTTGAAGAAGTCAAATAAATTTACCTAATAGGTCCTATTCACATGTTAAGTTTACTTAGGTCTTAAGAATATTTATAAGACTCTTAGTTGACATTAGATTTTATCGTATCTTATGCCATTTACTTCTTACGTCTTAGGTCATTTAATATTTGTTGTTTTAATTGTCTCATATCTTAGGTTTAAGACACGTGTCATGATCTTGTCTAATCTCATATCTCACCTTGCCTATATAAGCAAGGCCTTTTGTACATTTATAAATAATAGGGGATAAATTATCATTGATCCATTATGGATAATTGTGTAGATTGCATCAATATCAAGCAAGCTATTCTCTTGACATACTATCTTTTGGAATATATCTTTTGTTTTGTAGGTGATCTTAGGTTGTGGGAGCTCACTATCCACTCCAACATGGTATTAGAGCTTTATATATTCAAACTCCTTAGATATTAAGGTAATTTAGGCATGATATTTTATTTAATGTATTTTTATGCAGAAAAATATCTCACCATTAATTCTAGAAAGCCCAAAAATCGTATTTTCATATATAACACTTCATATTTTGGTGACAAAAAAATTGTAATTTTTTTTATTTTTGTATGAATTTCTTAAATTTGATGACCAAACAATTGTTAGTGGGGACCGTCTTAAATTTGATAACCATTGTCAACAAAATCACCAATTAAAGATATCAAGTTTCCACAATCCGTCAAGCTTATATGAATAAGATTTCTAGATTCAATTGTGTAGTTGTTTTTTTAGCATCAATGTTTTGAATCACACTATGTGATTCATAATCAAGATGAAAGAGAGCTTAAGGAGAAAAAATGAATTGTTGTAGACCAAGATCAGCTAAAAAGAGAGAGAGAAATAGGAGAGGAAGGAGGAGGCACACGGTTCAAAGATCAAGATGACTAGGATGGAGAAAGAGGAATACAAGAGAAGGAAGGACTAAGGGAAAAAAAAAGTCCAACAAAAAGGTCTAAGAGTAAAGAGAAATGTAAAAAAAAAAGCTAGAAGGATAAATCAAATAAAAAGAATATATTAAAAGGAATAATCTTATAATTCATAAAAAAAGAATAATCAATAAAGATGAAAGATTAAAGAAGATACAACAAAATAAGATTAATGTTGAAGAATAATAATTCAAAAATATTAAAAATAAGAGATTAAAGAAAAATAAACAAATTTGAAGATTAAAGGTAAGAGATTAAAGATAAGAATCAAAGTAAATGATTATTGATAAGAGATAAAGATTAAAGTTAAAGATTAATTACAATCAAGAGCGAGAAATAAAAAGAGGAAATAATTAAAAAACAAGAAATAACAAGATTAATCAAATAATATGCAATCTATCAAAATAAATTAAAACCTATAAAAATACCAAAAGAGCAAGATATTTAGAATCTATAATCTATAATTATAAACATAATAAAAAGAGCAACATAACATAATCTATAATCTACAATTATAAAATATGGATTAAAGTTAATAAAATGAAGAAAAAATTATAAATTCTTACAAAGAAATAATGAGAACAATCTTATAACCTTATTAATTTCTAACAAGAATAAAAAAATTAAACTTAAATGATAGAATTCACTGAAAAAGGACACAATAAAATTAGAATAAGAAAAGAAAAATCTACAACGAGAAAAATAAATAATGGAAGGCTAAAAGAAAGAAAATGGAGAATAAACTAATTAAAAAGAGAGGCAAGAAAACAAGGCCAAAACTTGAACCAAGAAATTAAAAGGGAAAATAATGAGGAAAATTATAATCTTATAAATTCTTATAAAGAATTAAGAAGATTAATCTTATAATCTTATTAATTCCTTATAAGAATTAAATAAAATACACAAGATAAAAAGAAAAGAAAAGAAAAATTAATAAAAACTAAGAATAAAAGAATTAATCAACAACAAAATAACTAATTAAAGAAAGAAAGAGACTACAATTTTATGATCTAAATCAAGAAATAATCAAGAAAGATAAAGGCAAAGAAAGAACAGAGAGGGATAAAAGAGGAAGGACCAAAAAATAGCACCAAAAAGAAAGCAAATAAATTAGAGGGAAAAAAGAGAAACCAAGCACAAACAAAGGAAGGGGAGACCCGTCTAAAAACCAAGAAGAGAGAACCAAGAGATGAGACGAGAGAGGCAAAAAATGAAAGAGGAAAGAGAGCAAGCGTTGAAACAAATGAGAAAGGAAAGAAACCTAGAGAGACAGCTAGGGGACAAGGGAAACAAAAGAAAACGAGATGAAGGACACCACAAGATGGGCAAGGGAAAGTTGTGGGAGGGAGAGGGATCAAGAGGGCAGGGGATGATGGTTTCAAATGTTGGACAATAGAGGATGCCACGACAAACTGAGAGACAAACCTTCATCGCGATTGAGATTGGTAGGGTGATTGCTAATTTCTATGGCTTCTTTGAGTTTCCTCTTGTAAAAATTATCTACCAATGCTCAGCCTAATCTGCTAGTGCCTAGTTGCATAGAGTGATTTCTTGCTAGTCCCTAGAGGCCTTAATTTTGGCCCCTTAAGCCCTAATTGGGTAATGTTTTTCAAATCACCTTAAATTTTGACTTGGGTATCAAATTTTGGAAAATGAGATATTTTCAAAAAATTTCTTTTGATAAATTTCTAGTGTTATTTGTATTATTATCATATTTGAAGTCATATCTCTCATTTGGACATCTAAGCTCATAAATTTTAGCTTGAATCTCTACTTTTCAAAATTATTGTGATGTTGGAAAGGTATTGAAGAGCTCTATTTTCTTATCCATGCACTTTTTCTAGATTCAACTATAGGTATATTTAATTCATTTTTGTAAATATCACACTTTGATTGATTACTTGGACATCTTGACTCCTAGAGAGATTCTATCTTTTTGGGGAGGATTCATTTTTAGTATTGATCATATTTGAGAGTTTATAATTGCTATTGAAGGTTGTTATCTTTATAATTTTTGAGATCTTATCATTTTAGGAGTGAATCATGTATAAGAGTTGCAGATGCACATATTGTGGGAGCAATCAACATGGGTATGAATTGTGTCCTTATTTCTCACATAATGTCATCCAACTCTTGCTCGAGTGTGCATCTTGTCCATCACCTCATGCTACATTTGAATCTCAAGTTGCTTCTTGTCCACCTACAAAGATGTTGATCCTTCACCTTCATTGATTCCTTGTGTAGAATCATTGATTGAGACCTTCATCATTCCTACTTAGTAGAACCATCATAGTCTTTCATATTCAACTTTTTGAGATGAGAATTTGACAATGTGATGTAGGTAAAATGGATCTAGGGTCTAAAACATACCTTCTCCTATATCACAATGGAAGGAACCAAAAATGATCACAAACACCCACTTGGCTACTAACTTCAATGGAAGAGTCAGAATAGTGGATCATGATTTTGGTTCTTTCATTTGGAGGGGGCTTGATTGATGATAATTGACTGAATTTAAGAATGTAAATGTGTACCTAGGCTAACTATGCAACTAAAATGAATTGATATGATTTTAGAGAAGTACAAAACATGAACACAAAAATAGCTATAGAAGAACAGAGTGTAGAGACAGAGGAACTTGGCATAAAAAATTGAGCTCAAATTATCTAGATAGGGGTGTTGGCGCTCTAGAACTAGAAATGTAGACCTTTAAAATCAAATTTCAGATCTTAGTTGGTAACTATTTGTAGGCTCTTCCTTTCTAGACTCATTGTTGGAACTTTGTCTATCACTTATTAGTTCCACTTTCCCTAATTTGTTGACATCTAAGGCTTGAATGCTTGATTGAGCAATTAGGTCTTCAATCCTTTCCCAAATTCGCTTCAAATATATCATCTACACACAAGAGAGGAGAGAAAGGGTTGTACCATATAGGAAACTACCTAATTCAAACCCCATTTTGGCATTTCCACCTTTGCAATGGCTATGATGATGTAAAAATGGTGCTTACCCTAGGTCGAGAAGATGCAAATAGATAAAAGAATGACAAATTGACAAGTATTGCAACTTACCCCTCAAATATGCATTCCTTGATGGACTGAAGTCATTATGCTCATCACCTTCAAGGATAATTGGATGCTTGATTTGAAGTCCTGCAAGTGTTAGTCCTCACAAAACAAATGGACATGGAACATGAATAAACTCACATGAAAACTTGATACATTGCTAATATGATACTTGACTAGAATAATACTGCAATAATCCTACTAATTTTTCTCTTGACTACTATTTAGGATGCTCAATTGTCACTTCAAAATGCTAGCTATTACCTTAGGATTTGAAATGGTGAAAAAGGCTTGTATTTATATGCATTTCTTTAATTTCTCACAAGATTAATTACCAATAGTCAACAAGTAAATTCAAATTTATAAATGTCAAAATGTCAAAAATGAAATATTTAAATTGGGGCCAAAATAGACTAGACAAGGGCGCTAGTGCCCTAGTCCAGACCTATTTTGGGCCTTAAAGTGTTGTTAAATAAATAATAATTGATATCCCCAATTCTTTGATTTTCCAAATATGATCAAAAAGTGGGTAATTTAAGAGAACAAATGGGTCCAAGCACATAGGTGGAGCTAAACCTAACGTGAAATTATCAAGGGTGACAATTTATGATGCTACAAACAAGTATATCAACTTTGTTTAGTGAGTTTCATATTGCAAATTTAAAGGACACATTTGGGGGGTTATCTCTCCACTTTGATGACACTAATTACACTATTATTGTCAAACCATCATTATCTTTGGATATTATTCAACATCAATTACCACTTGATGTTCATTTTTCGCCTTCTTCTTTGATTGGGCATGTACTTGATTTGATTATGGCATCATCATCTTTCATGGACATGGTGACACGCGAGTAGATTCTAGAGACACCATCATACATTCTTCTTCTCATCAATTCCTATCTAGAATGGGAAGCATCCATGCATCTATACTTGGTTTTTATTTCTTCTTAAGTGGAGGAATGTTGTTTTTAGGTATTGAATCATGTTTTGTCTTCAAGTGTTAACCATTTTTAGGAGATTACACATTATGGGGAGGGGGGGCACATAGTCTTTCTTTCCCTCTTATGGGGGATATTGATTATATATTTGTGATGTATGTAGTCCTTGGGGGTTCATGTTAAGTCATCCATTCATCACTTCCTTCATCACTTATACATGATCATTTTATTACATTCTCTCTTTTAGAGAGGGGTTTATTCTCATTTGTTTTTTTTCCCTTTCTTCATTTGTGAGAGATCATTTGTAAATGGTACCTAACACAACATAGTAGCCAAGACCCATCCCATCATCCATGCATCCTTACATCATATCTACATTAGTCATTTGTCTACTTTTCCCTAAGTTGCACTTAATGGGGGGTTAGTGTGAATAAGATGTTTTACCTAACTAGTTCAACTAATAGGTCCTATTCACATGTTAAGTTTACTTATTTCCTAGGAATCTTTGTAGAAGTATTAGTTGACATTATATCTTATCTTATCTTATCCTACACCATTTACTTCTTGTGTTTTAGGTCATTTAATATTTGTTGTGTTAGTCATCTCATATCATATGATTAAGATACTTGTCATAATCTTCTCTATCCTATCTCTCACTTTTCCTATATAAGCAAGACCTCTTGTACATTTGTAAATAATAGGGAATGTACTATCAATTATCCATTATTGATAATTGTTATATGGCATCAATATCAATCAAGCTACTCTCTTGCCATACTCTCTTGTGGAAGGATATCTTTTATTTTGCAGGCAATCCTAGGCTATGGGAGCTCACTATCAGCTCCTTGGAGTTCACTATCAACTCTTACACTACATGGGTACTCATCAACTTACATATTAATTTTAATTCTAGAGAGAAAACATGACCAAAATTCTTAGGCATCTCTCTCTCTCTATTCCTATTTTTTATTTTCTTAGACAATTAAAACAAGCTTGTAATTTGTTCTTATTTCTCTTGTGAGATAGAAGTTATTAATTGCACATATTTTCTCCATTTTATAGGTTCCTATTTAGTGTACATGTTTAGGAAGAACACACATGAAGAGATCAAGTTGGTTCCATTAATTTACATGAACCCCAATGTAATTTTTTATGTCTAATTATTTATTTTACATACATGTTTGTGAGTGATCCTAAACTTTGAAATACATGTTCATTTAGGATTCACATGCCCCTCTACATGGTGGAAAAATTTAATGGTGAAATTTGCATACCATGTCAATTCCCATTTGTTTTTTCGCCCATTTAACAGAATCCCTTAGTGCAATTACATAGTGACACATGACACATTTTTGTGTTAAGTTAAGATCCTTCCCTAATCAGTATCTAGCCTCATTTACTCACACTTATTTTTGTATATGTGAATTTATCACTACCTTATTTGCACACAATCCGACACATTCACATCATTATTAGCCTATATTTCCACATGTCCATTCTTGATCCCAAGATTTGACATCTCCTCATTTAGCCATTTTGTGTGGCACAAGATCAATCTTGCATAATATAAATCTGAATTGAAATTTAAAATATAAATTGACTCCTATGCTTTCCTCATAGTCATTAAGAGTTGATTTTATACATTCCTATTTGAGTATTTTTTATGTCTTGGTATTTAAATACATTCATTTGGAAATTAATTGATCATCTATAAATAACACACATCATCCACATTGCAAAGATTTGGAGCACTAAAAAGAGATCATTTACATCAAAATTCACATCCTATATCACTTGTACACTTGTTTGCTATTTTCCAACACTTATCATGATTGTAAAGCTATTCTTTTAGGAGGTTGGCTAAAGATAATGTGAACCCTCACAGTTTAACAAAATACTTAAGTTATTTCTAAGTATCACTAGTCCTTAAGCACTAGTACACATAAAAGATTAAAGCAAACTAGTTGTAGAAGTACACATTTAGCAAAATCAAATCCATGGATTGTAGCATAGATTTGTGTGGCATGGAATTGATCTAGAGTTATGAAATCCACTTGTAGAGAGCCTAAAAACAAATAATATATCTATTTATTAATTGGACAATTATATTTTACACCATCAAATTATTTATCATTGTAATCAATAACGAAACAAATTCTTTCTTCACATTTAATTTTCTTAAATTAAAATTTACTATTATGATATTTACCCAATGTTGATGGGTGTTTTTGTACTTCTCAATACATGTAGCACACAAGTGCACTGTCTCTCTTGAAAGGTGAAAATCTGCAATTGAGTTTCAGAAAATCACCCCAAGGTCTCTCAAGTGTCAAGTCATGAAAATGCTTGGAATAGTTCAATTGGTTGATGTGATTTGCTAGTAATCACAGGGTGGCCTTTATGGTTTACAAAGCATGGGAAGTTGGGTCTGAAAATGGAGTTTCAAAGTGTTGGAAATGAATGAACAATGGCTATCCACTCAAAACAACAAGCTTGAACTCACCATGTTCATCTCATTTAGCTTTGTTGTGATGCTTTGAATCCTACCCTAAAAAAGGACTAAAATAAATAGCAAAAGGGAAAGGGTTGAGAGAAGCTAATCTAAAACTAATCTATGAATGAACAGTAACAATGGAGGATGCTACTGTTACCCGATTTTCACCCACGGGCTCAATTAGGCAGGATAAATTATGTTTCAGATGTTCATAAGGGCCAAATGGGACATTTGCATTGAGGGTTAGGTCATGTATCTGATGCTATTTTACAAGGAACTCAGTTGGAAATGCAGGTGTAACATCTTTCCGACCCATGTAGGGTCTTGCCAAATAAAGTGAGCTCGAGGAGAATGGAGGAGTTCGCTATGAAGTCCCGCCGACTTGGTGGTGTCTTGCCGATAGTGATGGATCTGTTATAGGCTTCGGTGAGACCTCTGGCCGACAGCGATAGTCTGGGCGACAATTTTTAGCATCGGCGTGACTTCTACAGCTCGATATGAACTCTTACCAATGGTTGTATTCTATGTTGATGCTGCTGTAGAGTATAATCGCATCGGGGAGAACACGATAAGTGTCTCACCGACATGTGATTTAGTCTTAGGTGACCTTTGACCATCTGGGAATCTACGTGGCACAAGTTCAACCAATCAGAGGAACCTACAGGAGAGTCGTGGTAGTTCGACCTTTGTGAAGAAGATCAACAGAATGAAAGGCGATGGAGTAGCTCAGAAAGGAGGTTCGAAGGTGGACAAAGAGGCCTAAAATTAATGCTATGGTTGCAAAAGATCAAGGAGACCATTCTTGAGGGTGATCTATCATCGACATGGACACAGGGATACAACATTGATTTCATAAAAAAGATCTAAGGGTGAAGATCTTTCTGAAGGAGGATATTTTTGTAAGCCCTAGGGGCTGACACATTTTAATATATATGGAATTTTTTCCTGTGTAAAGGAGTTCTTCTAATGCTTTTTCTTAAGTTTGTGACTCTTGCAGTCCTTTCTTAGATTAGCAAACTTTTGTAACTCAATTTTGGAGATGAAATTCAGTAAAGACCTTGATTATTATTGATCTAAAGCTCTTGCCTTCTTTCTCTTTGCATTTTTGTGTTTAGTCAGCTAATTGATCCAGCTTTTAGTGAGGTAATGTTTATTTCCTTCGAGCTTTGTCTCAGATTTTAGAACCTTTATGTAGAAAGTATGTTTTTTGCAGGTTACAAATTGTGTCAAAAGATGTAAAATGAATTTTAGATGTGAAATTAACTTTCCTTCTAGGAATCGTAGCACTAAGACCTATTTGTGAAACACTATTGCAAAAATATATACAGAAGTGAGTTGTGCAAATTTATCTTTAGTCATTGCAAGCAAGTGTATGAAGTCTAGTTTCAAATCCAAGTAATGTTTAGGTGCATCACCATAGGGTTTAGTTTTAATTTTAAAGCATTCTCCTTCTCCCTTTTCCTTTCAAAATTAGTAGTTTTAGGTGATAGCACAAAGGAAGCCGGCCTTCTCTGGACGTTGACCACTGTTTACAAGAAACCCATATCTTTAGAGGTCTTCCCAT
>VDFB02096376.1:0-24661 GCA_007258455.2 Sequoia sempervirens | reverse complement strand
CAAATGGGACATTTGCATTGAGGGTTAGGTCATGTATCTGATGCTATTTTACAAGGAACTCAGTTGGAAAGCCTGCCTCAGTCAAGTTCGGCACGAAAATCCTCTAAGGAGAGAGTCGCCAAGACCTTCTAGATGTCTCGCAGACTAGAAGGGGTTCTTTTTTTTTTTTAAATGTCTCGGTCGGCCAGACATTTTAAATCGCTATCGGTTTTTAGAAGTATTCCCGACATGTTGAAGTCTTGTCAACATGGAGTGGTGGTCCTAGATAGAAGTCTCACTGAAAGATTTAAGTTTGGAAAAAGGTCTGGCTGACTAAGCGGAGTCTCACCAAAAGAATGGTCTTGAGGAGATGTCTTCCTGAAAGGATAGGGTCTCGACGAAAGTTGGTGCCTTCGCTATGATGTCTCCCCGACTTGTTGAGGTCTCCCCGAAGTGGAGGTCTCGGTGTAAGTTTTGGCACTCGGTGTGAGGTCTTGCCGACCCAGCGAAGGTCTCACTGAAGGGGATTTCCTTTGGCATAAGGTCTCACCGATCACAAAAAGTCTCACCGACATGGATGACATCAGTATAGCATCTGGCCGACAAGGGGATGTCTTGTCGAGGGGGTTGCACTCACTGACAGAAGGCTCAGTCGGTGTAATGTTTCACTGATCGAAGGTGGTCTCACCAAAGCGGAATGAATTCACCATGATGTCTCACCAACCCGATGGGGTCTTGCCAAAAGGAAGTGAGCTTGGCGCAAAGGAGGGTTGAGTTGACATGATGTCTCGGTGACTAGCCAAGATCCTAGTGATGGTATGGGGGCTTCGCTGTAAGGTCTCACCATCGGGGCGAGGTCTCGCTGAAGTGAAGCGGTCTCGGCGAAGGAAACAAGCTCGGCGAGAGGTCTCACTGACAAGTGGCGGTCTCCCCGACAAGAAAGGATGTGAGCTAGGGCCAAAAGAAAGTAGAGTCGCCATGATGTCTCAATGAAAGTATGAGATCCTTCTGACCAATGAAGGATCTCGGTATAGTGTTTTTCCTTGGGCAGAAGGTCTCACTGACACATGGGTGTCTCGCTGACGGAGGAGCACAGCGATAAAATGATGGGGCTTCGGCATGAGGTCTTCCCGACTTGCCAGTGTCTCACCGAAAGAAATCTTTGAGCCCGGGGAAAGTGGTTTGTGCTCACTAAGAGGTCTCACCGATGCAAAAGGTCTCATCGAAATGAAATGCCCTAGTGTAACGTCTTGCCGACCCATGTAGGGTCTTGCCCAAATAAAGTGAGCTCGAGGAGAGTGGAGGAGTTCGCTATGAAATCCCCGCTAACCAGGTTCCACCGATAGCTTATGGATTCAGAAGCTTCATGAAACCTCCGGACGACAGTGATAGTCCGGCAACAATTTTAGCATTACGATTTAGAATCCTGATATGAACTCTACCGTTCGGTTGTATTCTATGCCGATGTCGTTGTAGAGTATAATCGCGACGGAGTATACCGAGGCGTCTCATCATTACGCGATTCAAATTTGGCGTACCTTTGATCGGCTCGGGAATCTACATCGGGGAGACACGATAAGTGTCTCACCGACATGTGATTTAGTCTTAGGTGACCTTTGACCATCTGGGAATCTACGTGGCACAAGTTCAACCAATCAGAGGAACCTACAGGAGAGTCGTGGTAGTTCGACCTTTGTGAAGAAGATCAACAGAATGAAAGGCGATGGAGTAGCTCAGAAAGGAGGTTCGAAGGTGGACAAAGAGGCCTAAAATTAATGCTATGGTTGCAAAAGATCAAGGAGACCATTCTTGAGGGTGATCTATCATCGACATGGACACAGGGATACAACATTGATTTCATAAAAAAGATCTAAGGGTGAAGATCTTTCTGAAGGAGGATATTTTTGTAAGCTTGACACATTGCCTGTGTAAAGTTCTTCTAATTTTTTCTTAAGTTTGTGACTCTTGCAAATTAGCAAACTTTTGTAACTCAATTTTGGAGATGAAATTCAGTAAAGACCTTGATTATTATTGATCTAAGCTCTTGCCTTCTTTCTCTTTGCATTTTTGTGTTCAGTCAGCTATTGATCAAGCTTTTAGTGAGGTAATGTTTATTTCCTTCGAGCTTTGTCTCAGATTTTAGAACCTTTATGTAGAAAGTATGTTTTTTGCAGGTTACAAATTGTGTCAAAAGATGTAAAATGAATTTTAGATGTGAAATTAACTTTCCTTCTAGGAATCGTAGCACTAAGACCTATTTGTGAAACACTATTGCAAAAATATATACAGAAGTGAGTTGTGCAAATTTATCTTTAGTCATTGCAATAAAGTGTATGAATTCTGGTTTCAAAATCCAAGTAATGTTTAGGTGCATCACCATAGGGTTTACTTTTAATTTTAAAGTATTCTCCTTCTCCCTTTTCCTTTCAAAATCAGTAGTTTTAGCTGATAACACCAAAGGAAGTTGGCCTTCTCCAAAGGTTGACCTATGTCTACAAGTGACCCACAGCTTTAGAGGTCTTCCCATGTTACGCTGAGGTGTTGAACAGTAGTTTCAACAAGGGTGCAATTTCAGGTGATAACAACTACAATAGGCAGACTCCCATAAACTTAGTTTCACTTGATCAAGAGGAATCTACAGCTACACAAAACTAGTGCAATCTCCTAAGGTCTACATATTTTCATATTGTACATGCACTTGATGAACATAAAATTGAACTAAGTTGTAACAATGAAATAGACAAGCCCAGGCTAACTTTACACAACAATTTGTCATCAACAAGTGCCAAAAGTACGGGTCAGAAGTCCATCAAATACTATAACAACAACCATTATCAAATCCATTTAAGAAACTACAAGCTAAATCTAACATGGAGGTTGAATCATGCATGCATAATGAAAAAACTCAAAGAAAACATCCAAAATGCTACAATGCTTCCTTCTATTGCTGCAAAATGCCCCTCTTACAACAATTCGCCACCTCTTACAAGTGAGGAGAAAGCCCCTATTTATAGTTTTCCAAAAGAAAAATGAATGGCCAGGATTAATTTACATTGTGTGGCCTAGACTCATTACAAGTTATGGTTTCACCTACCCCCAATATATAGCAATTTAAAAATACATCTTTGTATTTTCCCTATTTTGTCCTCTAGTGACCCCGACATTGTAGCAGTTTTGTCCTCTAGTTGTTTTTTGTGTTGTGGCTAAAAACTAGTGAAGTCTGCCCTCTTATTCATGTGTTTTCAGCATCCTTCATTGAATCTTGTTGTGGATTTGTGTCACTGAAAAGCTATTATGCGGCACCTAATCCTAGCGAATAGCTCAGTAGATCATGATCGTTCAGTGAAAATTAAGATAGCTCCCTCTTGCTCCCCTTTTGTAGTTCTTCGTCAATGACTTTCTTTGACATGTAGTTATAGGTTTCTTGAATTTACATTCTCATGCAAGTCGGTCTTCCCCTTGGGGATACATTCTTGAATAAGAAATTTCTTCTCTTCTAGACGAGACTCTTTATGATTTATCTTCCCTTTCATCTGTAGACCGAGCCTCCCCCCTTGGTAGCACGACATCATAGGTAGGCATACTTGTGAGTGACCTCCATTTTAATTAGAGCCCTCCTTGGCATGCATCCACATGGGCTTCAGGATTCCTTGACAAATTGATCATTGTTTGTGTATACATCCCCCCTCTTGACAATCTTTATTATCTTTAGAACATTCTTGTAGATGATCGTGCAAGAGCAACTCCTTCCTCATACTTAGTATGCTACATGTAAGTACCTCTTTGGAAACTAATCTTTGTTCGATCATACTTGATTTAAAGTATTCCAACCTTTGGACACAACTTTGGATATATCTTATGTGAAAGCACCCCTCTCATTGTTGCCTAGCTCAATGCCATGTATGGGCACACTCCAAACACCGATGCTTGATTATCATCCCTCAAAATATTATACCTGTAAGCAACATCCACAATAGATTATTAGAGTAAAATTAAATCATTTATATTCATAAAATATTCACTCTTCTTCAATATATGTGACTGCAAATGAGGACTTTGGGAAAAATATTTGAAATTGATCATGATAAGGATAGGGTTAAATCATTAATTAAAATCCTTTCAAATTCCCATTCACCCTTGGCTCTCAAATATTTCCCATGGTCAGTTTATTTTCACTCCCATTACAGATGCGAAGGTTGAATCATCAAGGGAGAATTTATCATTTAATGAGCCAAATGAAGACCTTCTTACTTGCAATAATAAAGATTCTTATAATGCTTAGCATATATTCAACTTTTGGTAGAAGTTAACTAAATGCGGGACAAAGAGGCTCCAAGCCATTTGCAGGGATAAGGGTGCGGCTGGCAGGTATTGGAGCACTATTAGGACAATGACATCATGGTAGGGGCAACCCACACAAGGGAATCCACAATCAAATATTCCACAAAGTGGACATGAGGATGAGAGCATAGGGGGGAGATGAATAATCCAGAGAGAAACGAAAAAGGGGACCCTCAGCGTCCGCTATAGAAGCTCCCGCGTATGAATGGTAGCCCACATGTTTGCAAACTATAATATCGCTAGTTAATCTTCCTTTCCACTGAGAGTTGTTCCAACCATGATCCATCCAGTATGATAACTTATCGGCTCACCTCCCTACTCCTTATACTCCCTTGGTGAGTATGATATCTTAATTATGCGAGCCCACTTCATTAAAAACATTGAAACAAGCTTACTTGTAGCTCATGGAAAAGTGGTGTGGGTGGTCATTTGTAAATGTCATCTTGAGTGGTGTAACCAATTGCAGCTTTTGCATGGAGAAAATCAGCACGCATGAGCTATGAAAACTTGGGATGGTGTGGCTGGTTCGCATCCACTTCGACAATTATTGTCCTTTGTGAAACTTTTGGTTTGTCATTCCTTCCTTAAATCACCAACTGAATCTTCTCTCTTAATTCTTGATTGATGTTACTAACTAAAAAGAGAACGATCTGTTCTCATAATTTCTTATTACACGTGTATAAAATTTTGCTCCTCTTCGCACTTCACACCATATGAGCCTTCACTGGACAAGTTGTGCAAACAACACAACTTGATCATCAAATCTTGTCATGGCATTACGTTCCTCAGAATCCTTCCTTATTGTTATTCGCATAATTTTATTGGATGTGCAAGAGGATGAGTTGTCAGTGTGGGAACTCCAGCAAATGATGTCGTCGGGGAACAAGAGTGCAGATGGGGGTTGAGAAAAAGTTGTTTGAGCAATATTGCAAACGACAGTCCCCACATGGAGGATTTTCGTCAAACGGAGTGCGAAGCGCCGCAGCTAGGATAACATTAAGACAAAGGCAAAGCATATATGGAAATTTGCATGAATTTCACCACAAAGATGATTTTGGGAAATTGCCTCATGTAATAATTTCTATCTAAGGACCCTTTGAGCCCATAAGATATAAGTGCATTATATACAGAAAGTTCCTTTTAGTCACTAATTTAACTCAAAGGATCAAATCATTTTATCGCTCAATATGATGTCGCCTCATTTTCCTGAATCCTCTTCTTGTCACACTCAGGGAATAGATCAGGCTACCATCTCATCCTCATTAATGTTTGAATAATTTTCCAAAGCACGAGCATCCCTATATAATTAGTCCCCTCTCCCAGTATCATCGAGCTTCAACTCGTCCAAATAATACTGCGTCATGCTTTAGACATCCTCAAGCTTCATCGCTTCCTTCGATCCCAACAGGCTTGAACTACGTACATCTATGAAAGCTAGAGCCTCCACTTGCAGGAGCTCAGGAAATAGATTAACCAACCATGCTTTAGTGGATTTGCATGAAGCTCAAGATCACCCTCTTGCCCCATATTTCATTGGCACAACCACAAGACCTTCACCTGCCATAGTCGAATACTCATACTTGGATTTGAGTGGGTCCCTTGATCTCAGCAAGCACAACCTTCTAAAGTAAACCAAGTGAAATGTACTTATTTACAAGTACGTTCATGTGCTTTCTTCATATCACCTTGTTTCAACAAAACATGTTGATTATCTTCCTATGAGCACCTCCACTTTAGGTACCATCCTATGTAACTTTAATACCTACAATCCTGCAATCGATTTGAATATTAGAATGTTTTACTCAAATAGTTCCTACAGCTTGAAGACGGGAACATTGCATAAAGCTCCTAGATGGAAATGTGAGCTGTAATGGTCCTTTGTAATCCCCTCATCTTATTAGAACTCCTCTCACCTAAGAAGCACATTCAATTTCATAGATATTGTGGTCATTCTCCCAAGGGTTCATGTCAATCATGGTGTGCCATTTCTCATTTTTAAACCTCGTACAGATTCTAAACAACTCCTCAACATGAACATCGTAAAGAAGACCATCCACGTCCTTCTTCACTTTTCCATCAGTGGCCTCATAATACAACATGGATCCGATGGGACCTTAGCTCATCATACATAAGGTGGCAGGAGCTTGGTGCAGAGACATTGTGTGTGAACATTGCTACAAATGACATTCTATGAGCGGAGTCCCACATGAGATCTCCCACCGACAAATGAGAGGGCAATCTCCACACTAAAATGGTTAGTCCACCCTTGTATCAATTTTCCAATAATGCATAGGAGAATCATCTTATGAAATTTCCCTACATGTAAATCATGCCATGCCTCAACACCAGCGCTACTCATCATTACATCAAGAATATATTTTTGGATTATTACAAGGAAACAATGTGGGCTGACCATGTGGAGATGAATGTTGCAAACCCCACAATGTGGAGATATAAGAGAGATATGCCATCAATAGTATAAATAAGGGGATGATTGTCCGCATCATGATGTCTGCAAATAGCTTGATGACTTGTAGATAGATGGATGGTGCCCAAAAATGTAGATCTGAGGCACCTTCTTTCATAATTTAGTACATTCTACTGCTTCAGCACTCCCGTTAATCTTGATACATGAATCGTCACCACTATTCAATGGTGAAATCATCCTTCGCCACACCATGAATTTAATTTTCCATGACAAAAATCTCCACAAAGAGAGATGTGGAGTGGGACGTGTGGGTGGCGATGATAGGGTGTTTGTTAGAATGACTGCAATATTAGAGGCCTTAGTGCTAAGAGATCCTGCAAAGAGGAGAATGGAGAACCACCCTATGTGCAAGTCGACATCAAAGCATTTGGATTTGATATTTCAACTTTTAACGCAATTGAACTATATTATTTTCCCTTTAGCTCGAATATGAGGGATGATCAATTATTTCTTGAAATGAGTAGACTACGTGATGGATCATTCTCTCCGAATAAGACTCGACCGCATGATCACATGCCATCACACCTGACCCTTTTCCATAACATTGATAGAGTAGCATTCATTTAGCCTTAACCTCGATGGATGATTACTAAACTATCCCAAATATTGATGCTTGAATGCCCAGTGTGATGGTTTGGATGGGGATCGTCAAGTTCAAGAGTAAGTTCCCCATCCATGTTGCGAGTCTAAATTACGACACTTCTCTTAAAACATGAACACTCTTGTCTATAGATTCTCTTAAAAGAAATTCATATTACTTATGCCCATGAAAAGATGAAACCACGTGGGGGAAAAAGATGCGGGTACATAGCGAGAGGATGCTGCAAAGATAATGGCAAGATAGGGGTGGAAGCCTGCAAAGCAGTCCCACATGGGTGACCTCCGCGTAGGTTAAATTAGTGAGATTGGTTTAAAATGAGAAATCATTTGTCTTGTTCCAGTCATAAGAAACATTGTTTTTGGAGTCTGTATCATGAGCGCGTACTCTTGATCCTTGTTCGCCTCTTCACCTTATTGATCCATCCATCATACTTGATAACCTAACTGCCAATTTGGTGCCCACGTCCAACCCTACAAATGTGAATTAATTCACTCCCTCATTTGGTACAATTCTTTTACTCAGCATAGAATGAAAATTTTAATTTTAATCCAGGTGCAATTGCATATCAGAACACCCATATTATTTTAGAGACCTTGAGCACACAAATGGCCCGAAGGGTAGGATTCTATGCAAAACTTAAGAAGAACACATGCCATCAAAATCATCACCTAGGAGTTCGGCATCATTGACCATGAACAGAACAACATCTGGCAAACATGACTATAGGACAAAAAGAAAAATATGGGTATGTCGTGTATGATTGTCATTTTATAAAAGTGAGATGACAAACTGCTCTCACCATGGAGAAACCTGCAAGAGGAAAATGGTGCTCTGACGATGACATAGGTGTGCCCCGGTCCACAAAGTGGGGAAGTACTGAGCTTTGTCATTATGAAACGGCATTGTGGTGACAGCTTCCCACTAGCAGTGGCCCACATGGGTGGACCCGCAAGAATGTTCTGACTTGAAAAGTTTTCCCATGAATCTTAAGATTTCATCCTGAGGAAATGGCATATGCGGATCCTACATGGCAAGGTGACCCAAGAGTTTAGCCATTTAGACAATAGCAATCGGGTAAAGCCAAGCCGCACATGATGACTCACGAACATTTGGGACTTAGTTGGTCTTCCAAGGGTGACAGGTTTAGTTCACTCACGACAACGGTGCGGATGGAGAAACTAGATGCGGAACTTGCCAGGTAGGCATATGTTAAGGGTTAGTCGCAGACGCACAGTGAAACACAAGAGGCAACTCGTAGAAGGTGACCCATAACTGTGGGTCCACGAGGCTCAAGGGATGCAATGGTAAAGGTTGATGCAAAGCTCGCCATGTGAGTGAGCGTCTAAAGCTAACTGTTAGTTGAACGGTCAAGGGATAGCAACATTGTGCAAAGGGAGACCTGCAACTACAGTCCTGCAGGGCTTAGAAGACACCAGGGCAATGGACTAAGGGAAACCCGCAAGGGCACTTCCGCAAAAGCAAAAGACTTAGTGAAATTCAAGTGGGTGAATTTGGTTAAAGGTAATTTGATCATTTTAAGGTATATGACCAACTTGGGCTTGGGAACAGGGGCACACAAAGTGAGGCTGGAGAAAAACTACCCATCAGGAGCAAAAATGACCTGTCAGGAGCAAAAGAAAGGGGGTCCCTGCCTTTGGCAAGGCGTGTGTGCAAAACATGCACAACAAATGGCAACTTGTTGGGGAAATGCTCTAAATCATTTTGATGACAAATTAGAATCATGAACCCATAATCTTTGTTTTCGACCTTCACACTAGGGAAAACAAACTAAACACTTGACCAAAGGATCAAAACCACTAGTCAACCCAACCTTCCATACACTGAAAAATCCCAGTGTGTGCAAATGTGTTCATTCCAATCCTTAAGTCACTATAGGATCCTAGGCTTTGTCAAGTTAAGCTACGTAGTTTATTCTAACTCCAAAATTATTTGGGACATTGTCGCGTTGCCAGTTAGGCATCCATAGCCTTGACGAGGTTGTCGTTGTGATTTTCCCAAAAATTGCTCACCTGACACTAACAGAAGACCTTCACCGTCCACTCTACAAAATTTATTAAATTTTATCAAAGAAATACACAGAATGACCCTAGGCAATAAAATGATGGTTATGTGTGCAAACATACCCAACAGAAGACAAGGGAACCCCAAACAAAGCAGCAAAGTAGAAGAAAATGAAAAGCAAGTGGAAAGAAAACACCTAAACTAACCAAAGTAGGAAAGCGAAAGCAAACAAAAAAGAAAGTAATCTAAAGTAATCTAACCTACAATAAACCAACTAACCTAATGAAAGTGAGAAATCAGGACTATTTACATGAAACCTACACTACCCCAAAACAACTATGTACAAAGATATTTACAAAGGAACATGTTTAGGCAAGGAAAACTGACATTTATGCCTATTGGATTTCGTAATGCGTGAACAGGAAGAATTAGTAGTTGAGTTGATTCGTTAAACCCATGGTTAATCCATAAACAAGTTTGTCTCCCCTCATTCCCATAATCAAAATGATAAATGCAATTGTGAGTATTCATACGAGCAAGGAAAGATAGAACCTAGATGTTGTCATGCGAAGGTGGCAACGTTTGACAGTCGAGAGAGAGAATTGCATTGTCGATTGTTGTGTTAGCAGCCTCTAGTGGATGCAATGGATGGTGAAACATCCTTGATCTTGGGCTTGCATAAGGCTAGGAGAATGTGGCAACAAGCACCTCTTCCAAGCTACTTGTGGGACCCACATCCTCTATCGATTGTTCTTTGAGAAGATAGACACTATCATGTCATTCATCAGCGATCCTAGTGTTTACTTGATTGTTGTCTTCAAAAGGAATCATTTTTTCCTATCTCATTTCCCTCATGTTGATCTCAATTTTATGATGTTCCATGTCACATAAACATGACATGGATGAATTTTTCCTATTGCAACCTTCAAAGCATGTAGAAGGATCAACAATGGACAAGGAGGAAAGAACCCTAGTTGCATCTTGTAGTTGACTAGGTATATCATCTTTGTAAGTAGCTACCAAGAAATCCTTGCCTTGGTCTTCTTCTCTTTGTAGTTCATGTGTCTCACCATGATGTTCACTCGTTTCCTCCTATTCATCGTTGTTGTAAATAGAAGTGGAGTCCCTTTCACAATCTGGGAGCTCTAATGCTTCACCATTTGAAGGTTCGGGTGATATGTCTTCAACACCTCCATCTTCTAAAATGTACTCCTTAATGTCTGCATACCTCCGCAGTATAGCTCCCAATGGAAAGGTCATCAATTGATGACACCTCCCCAAGGGGACCAAAATCCCATTTGTGTTTTCCTTCTACAAATCCCTCATGATATTGATCATCAATCATGTATAGATTCTCTATGGGAGGGGAGGACTCTTGATGATAAATGGATAGCTCTCCCATTTGATTTGCTTCATCATTTAGAGGTTCGAGAATGTATTGTTCTTCCTTCGTCATTGTCCCAACATTTTCTTGACGGTTGCTTTCAGCTAAGTTATCACTTGGTTCTGGCTTTTGGACTTCTAGCTCAATCCTTGAAACAACTACAAGGGGTTGGGCAATTGGTTGCTCCACTTGTTCTTTAACTTGTTTGATGGCCTTTTTGCATAGCTCACATGTGAACTCTAAATGTGTTGAATCATGGAGCCTACACTAACCTGGTAGTAATAACACCTCCAAATCCACTTGGTATCTTAGCTCTAACCAATCTCTTATGAGTCTTGACATGAGTTCATTATATATTTCGACCACTAGATCTTCATCGTCAATTGGGAAGGAAGTTTGGTGGTAAACAGTCATGGCTTGTGGTTGTTCCCACTCCTCTAAATCTTCATTTTCAGCTGTCTGATTACTCTCATCCATTGAGAATGGGTCTTAAAATTCCATTTCACTGGAGCTTTCATCATTATTTTCTTCTTCCCCCAAACCTTCAACCTCATCCTTTTGACTTTCAACATCTGTGTTGGTTGTCCCAGCATATACTCTTGCAAATCTTTCTAATTCACCTTCTACAAAGTGCCTATCAACTGTTGACTACCCTTCTTTATGAGTGGAGGGTTGCTCTTCACCTATGGAGAAAAGGTTCTCTAATCCCTTTCCAATTGATCTTTCATTAAGGCTCCCTATTGTCACAAGGGACTTAGCTCCTTTGTTTTGACTTCCATGCTTTGCGTAGGTTGACCCAACACTTACCTCTATATAATTTAATGGTTTAGCTTCATTCAAATTTCCTCTAAATTTTTATTGTTCGCTTGCTTTAGTGGATGACTCTCCTTCATTGAGAGTTGGTTGTTCTAACTTTTCCAAACAACTCTTAGCTTGGGAAATGATGTTTGCACATGAAGGAAAATTGAATTCTGAATGAGGTGCATTATGGAATCTGCACCACCTAACCATCAGTACCTCCTTTATTCTTAACCCATCCTTTTTGCCCAAGTTTTCATGGATCAACTCCTTGAAGGCCTTGGTTGCCATGTCAATCAATTCTTCTTCTAGGTCTGCAGAAGCTAAGGGTTGGTATATTTCCCAAAAGGGAATTTCTTCTTGCAAAACCCTTTCAATTCTTCCCAAGAATTTAAAACATTCCATTTCATTATGTCTGCAAGTTCCATGGATTCTACATTTTTCTACCAATGCAAAGTGTTGCAATGGATTCCTCAATCTCTTATTTAGGTCTTCCTACAGCTGAATGATGTTGATTTGAAGTTGCTACTCCATCACAACTAAGGTCTTGTTTGCCTTGTCTTTAAATTTCTGATTTAAATTTTCCAGCAAATGATGAGATCTTCCTATCTCAGATTTTACTTGAATGTGCTTTTCACTTCCAACTTTGCAGCCTTGTGCTCAACCATGCCCTCCTTCTAGCGCCAGTTTTGTTGATGGGTGTTTTTGCACTTCTTAACACAGGTAGCACACAAGTGCACTGCCTGATCTATTTAAGGATCTACAACAATTGCTAATGAATGCTTAACTATTACAATGATTAATTAAAGATTTCAAATGAAATTAACATAATTGAAATGTTTAATATCAATGCTTGAAAAGATGAATAAAGGAATAACAAAATTTGAGAATGAGAAAATGAAGACAAGACAGTTGATTGATAATGGAGTTCATCCAAGTGGACTACGTCTCCGGGTCCCTCTCCAACAGAGTGACCGATCCTTCAATTTAGCTCCAAGAAATCTTACAAAGCCTTCTCGATCAATGAGGAAATTGATAGTATCTTCTCTCCTTCAAGTACAAACACTTTGGCATAATCTCCCTATTGTCTCCATAGAGATTTCACACAATTTCCCTAAGTTCCCAAGATTTCACCCAATTCCCATTACTCTCTCAAGCCCAATTCACCCCCTTTTATACAAAAAGTTTACCCAATTTGGCCTTCAACCAAATGATTTTCAAAATCTCCCAATATCCCTTTTACAAGGTAAAGATTTTAGAAAATCTCACCTATCTCCATAATAATCATGAATAATCTATTAGCCTTTATAATTTTAGGCTATACAATAAAAAAAATCCCCTTTACAATATAAAAATCTCATATAATCTTCCTAATTTCTCATTTTAGCCCTTTTTGGTTTTACATATTCAGGCTAACTAAGTCATATATTTTAAGGGATTTATTAATTTTAATTTTAGAGGGTTAAAGATTCATTTACGGGAGATTCAGGCTTTTAAACTTATTTAAAAGGAAGGTTTGGCATTTTTGTTTCACAAACCATGCATGGCTTAGTGGTTAAGAGGAAGAGTGGGAAGTGGGTGGTTGTGGGTTTAACCCCCACAATCCCCCCTTTATCACACTATTACTTGTTAAGTAAGCGAAGCTCCCAAGATATTTCAACAGAGATCTCATGGTATAATGGTGGAGCAGGCTGATAAGAGGTGAGAGGTGGGGGGTTCTAATCCCCCCAACACTTTTTGGTAGATGCCTGTTGAAAAAAAACTAACGAGTTGCTGATCAGTTGCCACGTGGCATATTTTGATTTGCTGCAAAGAAGGACACGTGTTACGATTTGATTGGTTCGTACTGCCACGTGTCAATTTTTAATTGGTCAATGCTAACTGTGTATGCCTTGCCACATGGCATCCCTTGATTCGTCCATGTCATCAATGTGCTGCCATGTCACCATGTTGATGGCATGTTGACGTCAGCATGGTCAACCCATTTTGACTGAAACTTTGACTTGCTATAATTTTCACTTACGGGCTTTGTTTTTGATGAAATGAACATCTTTGGACTTGTGGCGACGAGCTCTTCATCATGACACCAATTTTGACCAATTCTAAATCGATCATTTTTTTTAGTTTTCTAATGGTCTCAGGTACCAATTTGACCGAAGTTTGATTGGCCATAACTTGGACATACAGACTCCTTTTGAGCCCGTTCAAGTTGCATTAGACTCAAAATTTTGGGCACTTTGATCTTGTGATGATTACTGGAGCATATGGGACACTTTAATTTTTGACGTTGAGTATCCCCCTAGATCAGTCCTCCCCATTGGAGAGCTTTTGGAACTTTGAAAGCTTGATTACTCAGAAAAAAAAGTGAGGCTAGAGTTCCCTCACTTTACCAATCTCCATCCATTTTGCCTTGCTTAGATTCATCCCCTTCAGTCCCACTCTGAGGTACTCAACTGCGCCTCTTCGTGATGTCCTAACTTTCCTATCTAAGATGACATCCTCTGGCAACTCTGACATGTATTCCAGTGAAAGATCATCAACTGATGGAACCTGAATGTCTATGTCTTCATCCAGTATCATTGGAGGCTCGTACAACTTTAGATTCTCAACGTTGACAACTGAATAGATGTGCATGTATGGAGGAAGATTAAGGCAGAAGGAATTGGTTCTGATCTTTTCCAAGATCTCAAAGGGACCATACCAAATTGGCTTGAGCTTCCTTCCTTCACCTTGCATTCTTTCCTTGTTGATATGTAACTAAACTTTGTCTCCAACTTGGAAATGGTGATCACTACGATGCTTATCATGTTGAGCCTTGTATTCAGCTTGACTCTTCTCCAATTGTGCTTCCACTGCCTATTGAATTGCTTGGACTTTCTCGATGAACTTTAAAGCCTTCTCTACATTATGGTGTCCATATTCAACATCATCCTTCACAAAAGAAAAGTCCATCGATGTTTTTGGAAGATACCTGAAACAAGTCTCAAACGAAGATCTCTTTATAGAAGAGTGTGTTGCATGGTTGTATGCATATTGCACATAGTGTAGATTTTCATTCCACTACTTGGGATGCTTACTATAGTAGCCTTGAAGAAGATGCGTCACTGTCCTATTCACTATCTTTGTCCATTTGTCGGTCTGCGAATGGAAGGTTGTACTCTTCTTCAGTCTAGTGCCCATGACTTCCCACAATGGTGACCAAAATTCCCCCAAGAATAGAGAATCTTGATCTGATACAATAGAAGTAGGTAACCCAAAATGAACCCATACAAATTGAAAGTACATCTGAGCTGTCAGTTCAACAATGACTTGTTTCTTACAAGGCATTAGAATACACATTTTGCTGAACTAATCAAGTACTACATATAGATAATCATGTCCCTTCCTAAACATAGGTAAACCCTCAACAAAATCCATTGAAACACTTTCCCATGGATGGGATGGTACATGAAGACGTGTGAACAACCCTAATTTCCTATTGCTAGGCTTACTTGTTACACACATGACACAACCTCTAATATACTTAGTTACAGTTTCTTGCATATGACGCCAGTAACAATACTTTTTGCAGTTGAGTGATTGTCTTGCTTACCCCAAAATGTCCTACAATCAATGAGGTGTGTGCTTCTCTGATTACTCATGCTTGTTCATCTTTTGGAATGCATAACTTTCCCAAGTGATACAACAATCTATCCTGCACATAGTAATCTTTCTCTTCTCCATGTATTCCTACAATTAGAGCTGAATAGATTTCCTTAAAGTCTTCATCGTTAACATACTATTCCTAAAAAAATTCATGTACCATGGAACTACCTTTAAGGATAATCAAAGAATTCATAACAGGAGGCCTAGAAATCATATCTACTACTTTCTTATGGGCACCTTTCTTGTACTTAATTACCAAATGAAACTGTTGAAGAACACATATCCACCTAAAGTGCCTACTTTGTTACAATTTGGATTGTGAATGCAAATAATGAAGTGGTTGGTGATCAGTGTGGATTACAGTTTCTTTCCCCATTAATTAGTGTTTCCATTTCTTAATACTCTAAACTAATGCATAAAGTTCCTTATCATAAGTAGGATAGTTAATGACTGCACCTGTAAATGTCTCAGAGAGATAGCAGATCGGTTTACCTCCTTGCATTAGCACTGCTCCCATGGTAAACCCAATCGCATTTGTCTCTATCTTGAATGATTGGTGTAAATCTGGTAAAGCCAGAACTGGTGTTGTTCTCAAGTTTTCATTCAAAGTGTTGAAGGTCTTTTGTTGTGGACCTCCCCACTAAAAAGTTGTCTTCATACTAGTCAATGAGTGCAATGGTGATGCAATGTAGGAGAAGTTTGCAATGAACTTTCTCCAATACTAAACTGCACCTAAGAAACTTCTAACTTTTGTGACTGTACTTGGCTTAGGCCATTTTAAAATAGCTTCGACCTTCATAGGTTCTACTTTCAATTGACCACCACCTACAACATAGCCTAAGTACACTAAGGATGTCTTAGCGAATTCACACTTAGACATCTTTACAAAGAGTTTTTCTTTTCTTAATACATTAAAAAATTTCTTTACATGAATTACATGATCTTCCCAAGTTCGACTGAATACAAGAATATCATCTAGATAGACTATGAAAAAATCATTAATAAAAGGATGAAATGCATCATTCATGACTCTCATAAATGTAGTTGGTGCATTGCAAAGCCTGAAGGGCATGACCAACCACTTGAACAGTCCATGTATTGTCTTAAATGGAGTTTTCCAAATGTCATCTTTTGCAATTCTTATCTAATGATATCTGCTACACAAATCTAACTTAGAGAAATAAACTGCATGTTTTCATTGATCAAGTAAATCATCTATTTTGGGAAGAGGATACATGTTCTTTACTGTTATCTTGTTCAGGGCTCGATAGTTAATGTACATTCTCCAAGACCCATCCTTCTTTGGAACCAACACAATTGGAGAACCACAAGGAGATGTAATAGGATGGATGACTCCTTTTTCAACCAAATCTTGAACTTTATTTTTGATTTCTTCATTCTACAAAACTGATAAGCAGTACATGTCAATGTTTGAAAGATGCGCATCCTATTGTAACTGGATTTCATGTTGTATCTCTCTCTTAGGTGGCAACCCCTTTGGCTCCTGAAATAAGTCATCATAGGTAGAAACTATTTTGACCATCTCAGTTTTACACTCTGGATCACACCCTTTAAATGCTTCAGCTTTTTCATCCTCTTTGGGTTTTACAAGCATTAATACAAAGTTCTTAATAGAATTGACCAACCTTTTCATCTGACCAACATTAAGTAGTGCAAGATTAGTCTTAACTTTGTGTGCACGTACAATGTATTTGATCCCATCCTTAAAGAGATGATACTTATCCTCCCCCCTATAAAAGATTTATTTTTTTTCATACAAATAAGGACTCCCTAACACAAGCCCATAAATATCCAAAGGAACAACATCTACCTCTACCTCATCAACAAAGTTTGCAGTGATAATGAATTTCAACTTACATTGTTTTTTTACCTTCAATTGAGCATCATTGCAAACCCATCCAAGTGGATATGGCTTTGGATGACGTGTTGTAGCTAGATTAAGTTTCTTTACTACCTCTTCAAATATTAAGTTGACTTGAGAACCCATATCAAACAGTGTGTCAATCTTAGTGTGCTTAGCTACAACTCGAATATGAAATAATTCATTTTGTTTTTTATCAGCTTTAGGAGGAGTAGATACTTTACTTGTACTTGCATTTTCATTAGAAACATTTGTATCAGAAGAGAGAATTATACCTCTCCCTTTACCTTGGACCTCGACAACAACAATCTATGTTTCATCTCCAGATTTGGATCCAAGATCTTATTGAATCACTACAGCAATCTTTTCCTTGCCTTTATTGCCTCCGTATCTTTTCAGCCTTAATTCAAGATGCAGCTTCCAACACTTTGAATCATTATGCCCCTCTTTCTTGCAATGGGAGCATGTGTGATTATCACCCTCCTTAACTGTAGCTGTCTTCTTCCTTTTTCTTTTATCTTTGTCTTTCTTTACTATTACACTTCCCCTCAAACTTAGATGGTTTCTTTGAGAAATTATCACTGAAACTGTTCTTACCCCTTTACTCTAAATGAGTGGCTTGGACTGACACTTCGCCCAGATTATTAGGACTCAACATTAGAATGGTATGTCTTAGGTAAGAATACAAACCACCTGTGTACTTAAGTAATGTATTCTGAGTATACAATGGAACATTTAAAGCAATAGCCCATTTTCTAAACTCATGGGTGTAATCTTGGATAGACTGGCCCTTACCTTGCCTAAAGGTTTTCCAATTCATTGTTAATTGTTGCATATAGCCTAAAGTATAAAGCTATTTTTTAAGGGCAGCAACAAATTCCATACAAGTCATATTAACCTTACCATGGCGAACAATTTCCTCCCGAGTCCTACTCTCCCACCAGGTGAGAGTTTTACCCCCCAACTAGAGAATGGCTAACTAGATCAAAGAAGCATCTTCTATTAGGCCTTGAATCCTACAATACATTTCTACCTGTTGGATCCAATCATCTAACTTTTCGGCATTTAACTCCCCTTAGTACTTAGGAAATTCAAGTTTTACATCCAATTTAATAATAGGCAAGGCATAATTAGCATGGAGGAAGAAGAAGAAGGGGAAGATGGAGAAGAAGGGGAAAATGGAGGAGATGGAGCTTCTGGATCTTTTCCTTCTTTGTCCTTTTGATCTTCCTTCTTTTCTCACTTCAAAGAATCTCCCTTTTCACGCTTCTTCTTGTCTGCATAAAGCTCTTCCACCGTTTCCTTAATGTCAAGAAAGGCTCGATGAAAAGACTTCTCATCAAACTCAGGCTCAGTACTTTTCCCAGCTTTAGTTTCTTCCATTGTTGGCAAAGTCCTTTGTTTGCTAATCTCAGGATTGTATTCTTCTAGCTTGCCTTCACCTCATTTTTTCCTAGAACGTGTTAGCATCCAATTCTGTACTACTAGTCACACAAAGCTTTGAGACCAAACTTGATCTATTTTAGGATCTATGACAATTGCTAATGAATGCTTAACTATTACAATGATTAATTAAAGCTTTCAAATGAAATTAACATAATTGAAATGTTTAATATCAAATGCATGAAAAGATGAATAAAGGAATAACGAAAATTTTAGAACGAGAAAGACAAGACAAGACAATTAGTTGATAACGAAGTTTGTCCAAGTGGACTACATCTCCAGGTCCCTCTCTAACAGAGTGACCAATCCTTCAATTTAGCTCCAAGAAATCTTACAAAGCCTTCTCGATCAACAAGGAAATTGATAGTATCTTCTCTCCTTCAAGTACAAACACTTTGGCATAATCTCCCTATTATCCGCACAAAGATTTTACACAATTTCCCTAAGTTCCCAAGATTTCACCCAATTCCCATTACGCTCTCAAGCCCAATCCACCCCCTTTTATACAAAAATTTTACCCAATTTGGCCTTCAACCAAATGATTTTCAAAATCTCCCAATATCCCCTTTACAAGGTAAAGATTTTAGAAAATCTCCCCTATTTACATTAAAATCTCCATAATAATCATGAATAATCTAGTAGCCTTTATAATTTTAGGCTATACAATAAAAAAAATCCCCTTTACAATATAAAAATTCTCATATAATCTTCCTAATTTCTCATTTTATCCCTTTTTGGTTTTACATATTTGAGCTAACTAAGTCATATATTTTAAGGGATTTATTAATTTTAATTTTAGAGGGCTAAAGATTCATTTATGGGAGATTCGGGCTTTTAAACTTATTTAAAAGGGAGGTTCAACATTCTTGTTTCACAAACTATGCATGGCTTAGTGGTTAAGAGGAAGAGTGGGAAGTGGGTGGTTGCGAGTTCAACCATAATCCCCTTTATCGTGTTATTACTTGTTAAATGGCAAGAAGCCCCAAGATAATATTTCAACGAAGATCTTGTGGTATAATGGTGGATCAGATAGGAGGTGAGAAGTGCGGGGGTTCAAATCCCCCCCATGCTATTTTTGTAGATGGTGGTTGAAAACAAACCAACGAGCTGCTGACCAGTTGCCACATGGCATATTCTAATTCATTGCAAAGGACACATTACGATTTGATTGGTTCATACTGCCACGTGTCAAATTTTTTTACTATCAATGCTAATTATGTATGCCTTGCCACGTGTCATCCCTTGATTTTTCCATGTCATCAATGTGCTACCATGTCACCATGCTGATGTCAGCATGGTCAACCCATTTTGACTAAAACTTTGACATGTAATTTTCACATACGGGCTCCATTTTTGACAAAACAAACGCCGTTAGACTCCTAGCGACAAGCTCTTCATCATGACACCAATTTTGACCAATTATGAATCGATCAATTTTTTTCTTTTCTAATGGCCTCAGGTACCAGTTTGACTGAAGTTTGACTGACCATAACTTGGGCATATGAATTCCTTTTGAGCCCGTTCAAGTTGCATTAGACTCAAAATTTTGGGCACTTTGATTTGGCGATGATTACTGGAGCATATGGGACACTTCAATTTTTGATGTCGAGTATCCCCCTAGATCATTACCTCTCTTGAAAGGTGAAAATCTGCAACTGAGTTTCAGACAATCACCCAAAGGTCTCTCAAGTGTCAAGTCATGACAATGCTTGGAATAGTTCAATTGGTTTATGTGATTTGCTAGTAATTACAGGGTGGGCTTTATGGTTTACACAACATGGGAAGATGGGTTTGCAAATGGAGTTTCAAAGTGTTGGAAATGAATGAATAGTGGCCATCCACTCAAAATAGCAAGCTAGAACTCACCATGTTCATTTGATTTAGCTTTGTTGTGATGCTTTGAATCCTACCCTAACAAAGGACTAAAAGAAATAGAAAAATGGAAAGGGTTGAGAGAAGCTAATATAAATCTAAGCTATGAATGAACAATAACAATGGAGGATGCTACAGTAGATAGACACCCATAAACTTAGTTTTTCTTGACCAAGTGGAACCTACAGCTACACAAAACTAGTGCAATCTCCTAAGGTCTACAGATTTTCATATTGTACATGCACTTGATGAACATAAAATTGAACTAAGATGTAACAATGAAATAAACAAGCCCATACTAACTTTACACAACAATTTGTCATCAACAAGTGCCAAAAGGATGGGCTAGAAGTCCATCAAATACTATAACAACAACCATTATCAAATCCATTCAAGAAACTAGAAGCTAAATCTAACATGGACGTTGAATCATGC
This sequence comes from Sequoia sempervirens, assembly GCA_007258455.2. NCBI lineage: Eukaryota > Viridiplantae > Streptophyta > Pinopsida > Cupressales > Cupressaceae > Sequoia > Sequoia sempervirens. Next base: position 3,771 of record VDFB02096376.1, on the reverse strand, counting down.
ATGCATAATGAACAAACTCAAAGAAAACATCCAAAATGTTGCAATTCTTCCTTCTATTGCTACAAAATGCCTCTTACAACAATTCACCACCTCTTAGAAATGAGGAGCAAGCCCCTATTTATAGTTTTCCAAAAGTAGAATGAATGGCCAGGATTAATTTACATTGTGTGGCCCAGATTCATTACAAGTTAGGGTCTCACCTACCCCCAAAATATAGCAATTTAAAAATAAATCTTTGTCTTTTCCCTATTTTTTCCTCTAGGGACCCCGACATTATAGCAGTTTTGTCCTATAGTTGTTTTTTGTGATGTGGTTGAAAACTAGTGAAATATTCCCTCTTATTGATGTGTTTGTAGCATCCTTCATTGAATCTTGTTACTGATTTGTGCGGATAGCTCCTGATCCTAGCGGACAACTCCTGGTAGATCATGATCATTTGGTGAAAAGTAAGACAGCTCCCTCTTGCTCCCCTTTTGCAGTTCTTCGTCAATGACTTTCTTTGACATGTAGTTATAGGATTCCTAAATTTAAATTCTCATGCAAGCCAGTCTTCCCCTTGGGAATACATTCATAAATAAGAAAATTCTTCTCTTTTGGATGGGACTCTTTATGATTTCTCTTCCCTTTCATCTTTAGATTGAGTCCCCCCCTTGGTAGCACGACGTCATAGGCAGGCATACTTGTGAGTGACTTACATTTTAATTAGAGCTCTCCTTGGCATGCATCCACATGGGCTTCAAGCTTCCTTGACAAATTGATCATTATTTGTGTAGACATCCCCCCTCTTGACAATCTTTATTATCCTCAAAACATTCTTGTAGATGATCGTGTGAGAGCAACTCCTTCCTTAGACTTAGTATGTTGCATGTAAGTACCTCTTTGGCAACTACCCTTTGTTCGTGCATACTTGATTTAAAGTATTCCCTTTGGAATTGGCTCCAGATATATCTTATGTGAAAGCACCCCTCTCATTGTAGCCTGGCTCAACACCATGTACAGGCACACTTTGAACACTGACGCTTGTTTAACATCCCTCTCAATATTATATCTGTAATAAGCATCCATAATAGATAATTAGAGTATGATTAAATCATTTATATTCATAGAATATTCACTCTTCTTCAATATATGTGGTTGAAAATGAGGAATTTGGGAAAAAAACTTGAAATTGATCATGATGAGGATAGGGTGAAATCATTAATTAAAATCCTTTCAAATTTTCGTTCACCCCCTGCTCTCAAATATTTCCCATGGCCAGTTTATTTTCACTCCCATTATAGATGTGAAGGTTGAATCATCGAGGGAGAATTTATAACTTAATAAGCCAAATGAAGACTCTCTTACTTGCAATAATAAAGATTCCTATAATGCTTAGCATATATTCAAATTTTAGTAGAAGTTAACTAAATGCAGGAACAAAGAGGCTCCAAGCTGTTTGCGGGGATAAGGGTGTGGTTGGTTGGTATTGGAGTGTCATTAGGACAACAACATCATGGTAGGGGCAACTTGCATGATGGCATCCACAATCAAATATTTTGCAAAGTGGATGTGAGGATGATAGCACGAGGGGGAGAGACGAATAAGCCAGAGAAAAATCGCAAAGGGGACCCTCAACGTCTACAAAAAAAAGCTCTCACATATGAACAGTGACGCACATGTCTGAAAACTATAATATCGTTAGTTAATCTTCCCGTCCACTGAGATTTATTCAACCGTGATCTATCCAGTATGATAACTTATCAGCTCGCTTCCTTCTACTCCCCTGGTGAGTATGATATCTTAATTATGTGAGCCCACTTCATTACAAATGTTGAAACAAGCTTACTTGTAGCTTGCAGAAAAGTGGTGCGGGTGGTCGTTTGTAAATGTCGTCCTAAGTGGCCTAACTAGTTGTGGCTTTGGCGTGGAGAAAATCTGCACACATGAGCTGCGAAAACTTGGGATGGTGTGGTTGGTTCGCATCCACTTCAATAATTATTGTCCTTTGTGAAATTTGTGGTTTGTCATTCCTTCTTTAAATTGCCAACCAGAGCTTCTCTTTTAATTCTTGATTGATGTTACTAACTGAAAAGAGAACGCTCCATTCTCATAATTTCTTATTGCAAGAGTATAAAATTCTGCTCTTCACACTTCACATCATATGAGTCTTCACTAGACAAGTTGCACAAACAACACAACCTGATCACCAAAGTTTTCCATGGCATTATGTTCCTCAAAATCCTTCCTTACTATTATTCACATAATGTTATTGGATGTGTGATAAGATGAGCTGTCAGTGCGGGAACTCCAACCAATGATGTTGTCAGGGAAGGAGAGTGCTAATGGGGGTTCATAATTTTTTTTTGAGCGGTGTTGCAAATGACGACCCCCACATGGAGGATTTCTGTCAAACGCACTATGGGTGGAGGAGTGCAGAGCGCCACGGCTAGGATGTTGTTAACACAAAGGCAAAGTGTAAATGGAAATGCACATGAATGTCACCAAAGAGATGATTTTGGGAAATAACCTCATGTAATAATTTATATTGAAGGACCCTTTGAGCCCATAATATATAAGCACATTATATACATAAAATACCTTTCAGTCATTGATTTAACTCGAAGGATCAAATCATTTAATTGCTCGATATGAGGTCGCCTCATTTTCCCGAATCCTCTTCTTGTTGTGCTCAGGGAATAGATCAAGCTACCTTCTCATCCTTTTTAATGTTTGAAACATCATCCAAAGCATGAGCGTCCCTATGTAATTAGTCCCCTCTACCAATATCACCTATTAGAACTGTAAAATTTTGAAAATTTTATGGTTGTTTATACTCATGAGTTTCCAAAGAAGTCCTTACCATAAGCACATGAATCCTCTCTTCATAACATATTTTCCCATATTCTGTCATGTGGTCCCATAGAATTCACTTGTCCCTGAGCATTTGAATGTATGAACCATATCAGTGTAACATATTGCAAGTCTCACTGATCCATAAAGCATTTTATACTAACATATGTCTTTCTACAGTCTATCGGCAAGAGATCAGGAATGTCATACCGATAAGTTTTCATCTAAGGATTGATATTGGCAAGAGGCAATGCACAATCTCAATGATAGCAGGGTCCTATCAGTGAGACAACAGTTATCGGGGTGAATCATAGTGAGCATATATGTGTCTTACCGATGAAACACAAAGAGCTATGTCGCTGAGACAAGAGTCATTGGAGTAACGTCCTACAACATTCATTCAGTCTCGCCGATAAAGCAGAGGTAGATCCTATCGGTAGTATAATGTCATCGGGGTGAGTTCGAGGAAGTCTTGTCGACTTACCATATCGCTATAATGGAAATACATCGATAGGTGGACTTAGCGATATTCATGGTCTCGCCGATAATGAAATTCATTGACCAGACTTAAGTCATTGGTGTAATGTCCCAGAGTATTCACTTGGTCTTACCGATAAAGCAAAGGTGGGTTTCGTCGTTGTCATCGGGATGAAGTCAGGGAGTCTAGCCGACCCCCAAAGTCACAACGATAGGCTTCATCAGCAAGAGTTATAGCAATACACTTGAGAATGAAAGGATAACTGTCAAGAAGACTCATAACATCGGTATAACTACAAGACAACTTGGTGATAGAAGTGAAGATACAGATAGGCTATCAGTAAGACTCAGCACATCGATGAGACTGCATGACATCAAAGCGATATATAATCTATGGTAGTCAGAGAGACTCAAAACGTCAGTATGACTATAGGACGTCTCAACGGGTGTTTAGCAAATGTTGAT
>VDFB02096374.1:72697-149770 GCA_007258455.2 Sequoia sempervirens | reverse complement strand
AACCCCCAAGATGATTTGTTCTTACAAAGTAAGGCACTCACGCAACAAATCCAAGATATCCAAATAGGGAAAAAAAAGAAACTACATGAACAATGGCACTTGTGTCCATACCCCTTTGATAGAAACATTTCAATGATACCTTTCCTGCCTAGATTTGAAGTCCCAAAATTTGACAAATATAGAGGATGTAGAAACCCGATGGATCATACCAAAGAATTTTATGTAACATGTATGGAAGATTCTTACAATGATTCCTATTTGATGCACCTTTTCTGGGCACATAGTTTGGGAAGCCCAGTGATAGATTGGTTCTCACATATACCTCTGGGAATTCAAACTTTCCAAGAAATAATCGATCAATTTGTGGATCACTTCTCCTACATCCTAGACACGTGGACGTAAGCTTGGAAGAGTTGTACACCCTAAAGAAAAACAAGGGAGAGTCCTTCATGAATTTCTTACAATGATGGAGGTAGAGAGCTAGCAAATAAAATGACCTATTCTCAAAGAGCAACAAATAGGAATCATCATTGCCAACATGGACACAGATCTCCCCTTTCAATTGAAAATACATTGTGTCACATCATATGAAGAGCTTATCCCTAGGTCCCTTAACATAAAAGGAGTCCTTATCACACAAGGAAACACACGAGCATATAAGGACAACCACCCATCTACTAGTTCATCTAGGACTCATCTACCCTATATCAGATAGCCAATGGGTGTCTCCACTTGTGGTAGTACCTAAGAATAATGGAAAATGGTGAATATGTGTTGATTATAGGGACCTTAACAAGGCCACTAAGAAAGATCATTTTCCAAGGGACTAGGAAAGACCATTTCCCACTTCCTTTCATTGACCAAGTCCTAGAAACCTTAGTAGGGAAGAAGTTCTTTTCATTTCTTGATGGGTTCAATATGTATAACCAAATCCATATTTCCCCATAAGACCAACACAAAACCACTTTTACTTGCCCATGGGGAACATTTTCCTACAATTTCTTTCCTTTTGGATTATGTAATGCACCTGCTACTTTCCAATGAGCTATTCTAAGTATTTTTGTTGATTTAATTCATGACTATGTAGAAGTGTATATGCATGACTTTATTGTTTATGGTAACACATATGATGAAGCTAAGGAAAATCTTGAAAAAGTTCTTAAACGATGTATTGATACTAATCTTTCTTTAAGTCATGAAAAATGTCATCTTAATGACTAAAGGAATTGTTTTAGGACACTATATTTCTCAAAAAGGAATTGAGGTGGATCCAAAAAAAATATAGATTATTCAAGACTTGAACTGTACCTACTTGTCTAAAGTATGTGTGTAGTTTCCTAAGACATGTTTATTACAGGAGGTTTATTCAAAATTTTAACAAGATTGCCTCACCCCTCTTTGTGTTGCTAGGGAAAGATGCAAATTTCTCATGGACACCCGAATGTCCGCAAGCCTTTGAAGAAATTAAAGGTAAGTTGATAACTACACCTGTGCTACGAGGACCCAATTGGGAACTACCATTCCATATACATACTAATGCATCAGATACTTCTATGGGAACCATCCTCAGACTAAAGAAGACACTCTCTTTTACTCTATTTACTATATCAGTAAGAATTTTACTAGTGCCAAGGTAAACTATACTATCATTGAAAAAGAATTCTTGGTTGTAGTTTATACAATAAATAAATTTTTCCACTATATCACTAGATACAAAAAATTTTAACATACAAATCATTCTACCATTAGATTTTTGATGAACAAACCTATTGTTATAGGACGAGTGATTTGGTGGTTGCTTCTTTTGTAGGAGTTTGATATCACCATGCTTGACAAACCAGGGTGAGAGAATGTAGTGGCTGATTTTATCTCTAGGCTACAACGTGAAGATGAACCAATTCCAATTGATGATACCTTTCCAGATGAGCATCTTTTTGCTATATCAGAAAAAATTCTATGGTACGTTGACATGGAAAACTATTTGGTTACTTGTAGGTTCCCACCTCATTTCTCTCCAAGGGAATGATGAAAGTTGGTTGAACTCGGTGGTGATTACATGTGGATTAATGGAATTCTCTTTCGTTGAGGCCTTGATAATATCATGTGTCGATGTGTGCTTGAAGAAGATGTATTTGAAATTATGCATGCATGCCACACAAAACCTTGTGGAGGACATTTTTCTACTCATAGGACCACTGAAAAGATCTTAACCACTGGCTATTATTGGCCTACACTCCATAAGGACGGTAAGCGTTATGTTCAACATTGTGATAAATATCAACATATGGGGCATCCTACCTGCTCTGATGAAATTCCTTTACACCCTCAATTATCCATAGAACCATTTGAAAAGTGGCTTTAGAGTTCGTAGGGCCCATTAATCCTCCTTCTCAGAATAAAGAATATATCTTGGTTTGTACAGATTATGTCACTAAATGGGTAGAGGTAGTAGCCTTAAAGCATGCTAGGGATACTAAGGTTGCTAAATTATTGTATTTAGAGATTTTTACCAAATATGATGTGCCTCACAAAATTTTCACAGACCAGGGAGCATAGTTCACCTTCGACTTGATTGCTACATTAGTGCGAGAATATGAAATTAAGCATTGAAAGTCTTCTCCATATCATCCATAGGCCAATGGGAAAGTGGAAGTGACCAACCACAAGTTGGAGAATATTCTCACAAAGACAGTAGCATTGCACAAGAAAGATTGGGAAGAAAGGCTTCCTGAAGCAGTTTGGGCCTATTGTACAACTTGGAAGACAACTACAAGACTGACACCATATGAGATTGTCTATGGCAAGAAGGTTTTCTTTCCAATTGAATTCAAAGTAAAGACTCTCTGCACCACCCCTCAACTTGGGATTAATCTTAGTGAAGCACAAAAAGAGAGACTTTCTCAACTCCATTCTCTCAATGAAATTTGTCAAGAGGCTATTTTTCATGCAGAAGTGGTGTAGAAGTAAAGAGTGCAGTGGCATGACTATTTCATTCAGTCACAGACATTCCAACCTAGGGATTGGGTACTACACTATTCAACTCCCAATTCTAGGATTTTAAAGGGAAGTTCCATACTCACTGGCTCCATCCCTATGAAATTCAAACTATATATGATAATTGTGTTGTTTGACTATGTAAAGTGGATTATGACCACATGACTCTTCTTGTTAACGAGCATCGTTTGAAGCTCTACAAATGGCCCCTTTCAAAGGAGACATTTTCTTGTACTGTGATGGAGGAACTAACTCTTGTTCCTCTCACACCTTCTCAATAATGATATGTGTATTTTGAAAAATAAATAAATAAATAAATAAACCTAGAGGTGAAAACTAGCTCTTTGGCAACCCTAGGCAGTGATTGACTAAAAACTGGGATTCTGACAGTCTCTCATCATACTAAAAAAAAAAGAGAGAAAGAAAAAGAAAAAGAAAAAAAATAAAAAATAAAAAAATATGTTTCACAGATAAAAATAAATGTCTTGTTGGACTTTGACAGGGAGCAACATTCTCTAGTTAACATCATGTCATCTACTAGGATATTCTTTCTTTAGCCTCTTGTCATTGCCACTTGTCCTATGCATGTTTAATCCCCTTCCACCACCTTTTCCACTCATCCCTTCCATCCCTTCTCTATTTTTGTTTCCATTTCATTTTTTCCCTTTTTCTGTGTCCTTTTCTACCATGTGGTCCTGTCATTTTTCCCTATCTCTCTGATCAATGGTTTTTGTCCCATGATATGATTGCCACCTTTTCATTTTGGTTTCCTTGCTCGTGGGTACCACTGCCACCATTTCCCTTACCTACATTTCTCTCCATTTCCTCTGTCCTGTTAGCTTCATATTTCCTTTTGTGGGTGCCCCTGCCTTTCTTGGCTTGGTATTTTTCCACCGTGGCCTCACATGTGGTGCCCCACTTGCACATGACTCTTCAACCACCCTAACCACTAACTCCATCTCTGATGCACCTATCTTCTTGCCTTTGTCCTTTTTTTTTTTTCTATACCGCCATCTCTCCTCCATTTTGTCATATCATCTTCTATCCTGATTGATTCTTTCTGATCACACACATGTTAAACTACCTTCGTGTCTTCTTCTTCGATCTTGCCAGCTCAACATATCTCCATAGGTTTTCTCCAATTTCCATCCGTTGATTTGGCTATCCCAAACCTCCAATTCTCAACGTCGCCTGTTATCGATTTTTGATGCCACCAATGTCCTCTTGATGGTAATATTGTTGGAGGTTTGTATCCCTTTCATTTTGTATTAATTTCCTTTATTTTTTTATTTATTATGGAAACCCCAAGGATGGTGTCATATGCTAAGTTGGGGGGGTGTGGGTGTGCCAACTAATTTCCCTCTTGTCATAAACAACTTACCTTGTTATGATAACCACCTTGTTTTTTCTGTCAAATCCATATTTTATGAAGTATAGCCTTGATCTTTCACCAGATACACCATATTTCATTACTGTGAATAGTTTTTATTTCAACTCTTGCTAACTATCACTGCCATGGGAGGAGATATTCATAAATGCCAGGATCTAGCAGACATGTAGCATGTGAGAACTGACCCAACAGTGTATCAAGTTTTTGAAAATGCAGGTTTGCGTGTGTTCTTTCAATGACTATGTTGGTATATGATGAGGTTGCATTTGAATTCACCATGGCCTTTAGTAGTACTAACAACTCTATATAAGTAAGGGGTCTTTCCTTTCCAGTTACACCACAGATTATCACTGAGGTAACAGGGTTACCTAAGACAGGCGAAGAGTATTTTCCTTTAGTAGTAAACAAGGCTGTAGAGCTTCAAGCACAATCCCAGAGGTTCTTGAGGGAAGGAAAAACATTAGAGTCAGCTCTGAAGTAGGGAACCCTATGAACTTCACTTCCTGTGCATTGGGCAGCCATAGCTAAAATTGTAACTCAATGTCACGAGAGAAGGAAGGTATGTTTGTCTTTTCCCACCATTTTAGATTTTTGTCCCACTTACACCATAATGATCTGGTTAACCTGCCATATTATCTTTTCAAATCCATCAAAATAATGATTTTGGATGTACAAAAAGGCCACTATAATTTTGTAGCCCACCATGGTTTAATAAAACTACTTGTCATGAGGGGTTTGGCTCAAACAATACTCATGGTTAGCTGGGATGTGTTCTCAAAAGAAGACACCCCTTCTAAGTCTTCAACCCCAACAAATAAACCTATGAGCCATAAAATTGAGGGAAGTAATGAAACCTTTGAAGACTAGGAGGGTGAACTTGAGGAAATTCTAGGGTAGTCCGATCAAGATGCTGAAACTAGTGAAAGTGAAAATCTTAGAGAAGAATTTGAGGGTTCATAGCCAGACAATTCCACATGAGGTAGTAATGATGTAAATGTTAAATCAGGGGTTCATTCTCAAAAGGTCAAAGGAATTGTTGGTTCTAGTACTCCCCATGTGATAACCCCTTACAACACTAGATTTAAGAGAAAATATGAAGAAGCTACTTCTGGCTTAGAATAGTTGGCATCCATCGCTTGCACCCTAAATCCAAGCCTTGATGTGGAAATTGTGGCTATTGGTCTCTTAAAAGGGAAATATAGGCAGAGTCGTGAACAAAGGTGAAAAAATAGAAATAAACTAAAGCAGAACAAAACTAAACCTAAACCCTCTAAAGCGTAGGAAGAGTCAGATGATCAAGAAGAAGAGAAATATGCCAACCCTCATGATCAACATTATGCAGGTGACATGAGCAAATAGGAAAATTTTTCCAATGATACACCTTTACAAGAATTAGGAAGTAATTCCCTACAGATGAACCAAAATGTGATGGCTCAAGATGCTAGTGTTTCTCCCCATGATTATGACTTTGATGAGCTAAACCCAAATCCAAACATTGCAATTAACACCTCTCCTAGTAATGACATACCTAAGGGAGATACATAGGATAAATCCAATGAAATATCTCAGGTAGAGGAATTCTCTATGGAAGAAATCACGGTTCTACAAGAAAAAATCAATTGGTTGGAGGCCCAAGCGAAATTCTTTCAGCCACAGTTGCAACAAATCTATGACAAAAACCAACAACAAGCTTAAGTGATAATAGAGTTAAAGTGTCAATTGGAGTAGTTGATTTAGGGACATAACCCAACCATGGACAATTATATAACTTTGGAGGAACACCAATAGTTGATTGCTAATCTAAAGGCCTCATGGGAAGAAATAATTGTAGAGGACTGCATGACTATAGAATATCACCAAAGAAAAATTGATGAGATAAAGGTAGCAATGGAACAACAGATTTCAACTGATTACATTTCTAAGGTTGAGCATCAATAGGTGATGCAATAGTTGAGGGAGCAGTGGAGTAGGGAGATAATGGTGACAATATAGATATTGACAGATAAATCAACCTGATTTGTAAGTTTTTGCATGGGGACATGCAAAGTCTTCAGTTGGGGGGAATGATGAGTTACATTTTGTCATCCATTTTAGTTAGAATTCACTTGATTTTGTACCCATATTAAGTTTACCTTTTTGCCTCTTTCCCTTGAGTTGCCATGATATTTGTGAAAATTAAAGTTAATTGATATGAATAAAGGGGTGCAAAACATTTGGTAATTAACTACTCATGAGTACTAGTTTCGATGGATATTATGAATAGGGATGTTTTGGAGGTTGAAGGAGCACATGATGCAATCTGCCTGGAGGATCTCATGGTCCCTTTTTGATATTTTCTTTTAGTTTTTGATAATTAATGGTTTGGTACTTAGTTTGTTTAGGCAGTTTTGGAATGATTTGAAAATAGTATGTCATAGGCCATATTACTATTTTCTAGAACCGATCGAGCCATTTTGTTGAACACTTTTAATCAGTGAATGTGTCTATTTTAGCATTCTATTTTGTATTAAAACTTATATATATGCTCTCCCTTTCGATCATAACTTGGACAATCTTAATCATATATCCTAAAGTTGAAATTAATAGAAGATTATTGAAATACTGATTTGTGTGTGATATAAATGTTCCTCTCCATTCATTTGGTGGGAGAAAGAGCCTACTCCCTACCAGCATTTGGATTTCCTTTCCTGCTAATGTGTGTGTGAGACCTATCATTTCTATTTGTTTGGTGATTATATATGTTTGTGTTTTAATTGAGATCAATAACGTTGCATATATGTTATTGAATTAATTTTGATCGATATGATTGTATTTATTGAAGTGTGAATCAATTTTTATTCAATAAATACTATTAATGCATGTGGATATAGACTATAGGGGTGACATTTATTAATGAACTAGTGAAGTGTAAATATTTTTTTAGAACATTGAAGTAATCTTCCTAACTTTGCTATACCCTTCCGACAAGACACACATGTCCTATCACTAGGTTGTTCAGCTCCTATCACCTGCATAATTCCAATCCATCTTTAGCATGCTATTCTTTCTTCCACTATTGCTAATGTTTATTTTTAATGTTTATTGAAGAGTGTGTATCTAAAGGCATTAATTTTAATCATCAAAAGTTTAATTAAGAATTCTAAAGTATATGTGTTGGAATGAAATAGGAAGATAGTAATTAAGAATAGGGTTTCATTTCACTTTCAATTTAAGAAGTGTGATTTGAATTCTAGATTACAAAGGCACGTGTTTTAAATTCTTAGATGCATTCATCCCCCCTTAGTTCATTAGTTTCAACCCTTAGGTAGATTACCGCAACACTGTTCACAAGCTTATGCCCTTAGATTGACATTGAAAGAGTAAAATGAGGGAATCCCAAAGATTAATTCAAACCCACCTTACAAACCAAGATATAATTCCAAGGGAATTTTCATCTATAATATCAACCATAGTTTAATCCAATCAGAAGTATTGAACAACAACTAATAAAGTGATGGTTGCAATGACTCCTGTAAAAGCTCCCACTTCTTCCAAAGGATCCCTACAACTTCTCTCACTATTTTTGGCTTACTTTTCTATCTGCTACAAATGCACAAACCAGAATGCCCAAAAAGGGCATCTTTGTTGCTCCAACTTGGTTTTTCTCTTGCTCTCCCATTAGGGTTTCATGCTACTGCATGATTAGATCGCTTGACTAGTGATTTGCGGCCTCCTTTATAGATTACAAGGAGCAAGAGTCACTCTTCAATAACCAATGGTTTTATTTCTTCCTCCCTCAAATCTTCAGCAATGCAAACAAATGGTTTAACAAGCCCCTATCAATCTACAACCTTGGAGATTTTTTCCATCATTTGTTGTTCCTAAGCCTATTGGTTCATTGGGTAGGTTTTCTTCTTCACAATGACTCTCCACTAGGACCTTGATACCAGTTACAAATGAAGCATATTAATCTCTTGCGACTATTATTTTGGCTATTGCAAATGATCTATGCATAGGATTGGATATTCCCAAAGACTCTACATCTAGAATCTCTAATGAAAGAAATGAAGGTTCTTTCAAGTCAAAGGTATGCAAAAATATACATGTACCTCCTGTGTCTTTCAATGATCTTCTTGATTTAAAAGGACATATGTCTGCACCCAAAACCCCTTAAATGTGTAGAGGCATCCCTTGTTCTGGAATTTGGGGATGAAGTGCTGCAAGAAGAGAAATATTTATCTTCTCATGTTTTAATATGCCACTTTAATTAGTTTTGGCCTTTAGTTTTAGACCTAAACATCTAGATATAGAAAAATTGGCATCCCTTATTGCAAAATGTTCCCAAAAAATTTCTTAGTGCTCAAGGTTTCTTCATTGCTACTTTTGACTCCGCCAAAGATAGGGACTCCATTTTGTTTGACCATCATTGGCCTTGGAATTAGCATTACCTCTTTCTTGAACCTTGGCACCTAGCTTTCAACCCTTCTTTGAAATCCTTCAACATTATGTCGGTCTAGGCTCGGCTTTCAAATATTCTACTTCAATTTTAGATCCATTCTTGTTTCAAATATATTGGTAACTCTTTAGGTTCTTTCTTGGTTGTAGATAAGAAAACTACATATTTTTCTCACACAACATTCACTCGAATTTTAGTGCACTTGGATCTCTCCAAGGAGCTTCTTGCTAATATGATTCTTAATGTTGTTGGTCATTCCTAGAATCAACTATTGGATTATGAAGGACTTCCCTTCCACTACAGGAGATGCTTCAAAATAGGTCATGTGGTTGCAGTATGTCACATCAAAAGTAGATTTACAAAAAAATAGGCTTCATGGTGGAAAGACACATTGTCAAAACCCCCTGCAATTGGGTAGAAAGTAATTGATTCTTCTACATAATCACTAGCTCCTTTGGAAAAATTTAATGTGAAGAGTGTCACACTTCCACAAGATCAAAATTCAAACAAGTTTGGGACTGCCTTCTCAAAGCTACCTCCACTTGGACAAAAAGCTGCCTCGTCAGTGGCTCTAGATGTAAAATTTGATGACAATTTTTAGAAATCAAACAAGTTTGGGGTTTATGAAGAAATTCTAGAGCAAAAAACTTCATCTCTTGAGAGGGATTCAATGGAAAACCATTGGACAATTGTGCAGAAACATAAGAAATATTATTACAAATTGTCTCTAGCATCTTCCTTTTGCTCCCTTGTTCATATTGAAGGGGATTAGCTTGTAGCCTTTATGGAACTTTTTCTCTTTTCATGTCAATTGATGTTGCCTGGCTTTTCCTTTATAATTTCCTCTTTACATATTAATATATTATATATAGGCTTTACACCTTTCTCCTAAAAAAAATTAATTATTTAATCTAGAAGTGGGAAAGCGGTTTAATTAAATAATTTGTAACAATTATTTAATATGAGAAGGGTGTTTAATGTTAATTAAATAATTAATTAAGACGCCACCACTCTTAGGCAAGGCTCTTGGTTCGTTAAGTGCGGGTTGGCCAGGCTCCTCAAGTTCTCGCCTCAGTAGGTACTTGCGAGGTCCTTCCTTTAGCTTGGGGTCTTCCTTCCTAAAGTCCAATTGCTTGGTCTTTCCTTCTCCTCAAGTCATGAAGTTCTCGCTTGGGTTTGCATGGTAGACACCTATCCTACAAAGTCCGGGCCCGTAACAAAAGGTCAAACCGTCTCCTACGGAGTTGTCTCGACTTGCCGCCGCCTATTAATAAGGGGTCTCGGCATGAGCATGAGGTCCCCACCTACCTAACAAAATCGACGAGGAAGCCGACGGGGTGGGAACTTAGGAGGACATAAAGACCGCAGGATTTCGTCAATTCGGTATTGAGTTCGAGGACGTCTACCCCACTCAAGGAGGGAACTGGGCAGCTCTCGGTATCGTCTCGCAGTAAAGGCATCTACACCGGGTTACTGGATTCATACAATCGAAACAGTTACTCTATCGATAGCTACTCTAGAATTGTTCCATCGAAATAGCACTTTCCCCACACCCCTCTCCCCTCGATGATTGCCTCTGAACTGTCCCATCATAATAGCAGGAGTTAGGGATCTCTCCCACTCCTATCTCCCCTAGATAAAGACCTCTGAGGTGCACCATTAACAGGCACCAGATTAGCCGGTTATTATAACTCCTATCTCTCCTAGATGACTGCTTCAGAGTTGTCTCATCTTAATGGCATTAATGGCGGATCTCTTCCCAGGCTATCTCCCCTAGAGAAATGCGGAGGAGCTGCACCGACTAATAGCAGTAATGCCGGGTCGTCTATTCTCAAGCTATTCCCCTCGATAGCTGCTTCATGACTGTTCCATCACCATAGCATTTTCTAAGGGTATTCCCACATCTCTCTCCCTAGATGGCTGCTCTCTCACCGCCTCGAAAAATATTAGCAGTACTCTGGGTTATTCTCCGCGTATCCCCTCGAGAGCTGCTCTAGAAGTATCCTATCACCAGAGCATTTATGAGGGTAGGGATGGCTATACTGGAAACTCCGGGCTGAGCTGATACGAAGCGAATGGAGACAAGTTATGTTATGCCTATTCTCCCATTCTGAATGCCCCTACTATTCTAAGGGAGCCCTGGAATCTCGCATTATGGCTCTCTCGTCCCCGGGGGCCTGTGGGATTGACACGAGAGGGTAGGGATGGCTATACTGGAAACTCCAGGCTGAGCTTATATGAAGCGAATGGATACAAGTTATGCCTAAAGACCCTTAGAATAGTAGGGGCCCATAGAATTGTAGGGCAGCTTTGTCCACAAGTATCCGCTATAAGTAGCCATAATGCAACTATGAATCTCATGGATAGTTTGATCCTGGCTCAGGATGAACGCTGGCGGCATGCTTAACACATGCAAGTCGGACGGGAAGTGGTTTTTCCAGTAGCGGACGGGTGAGTAACGCGTAAGAACCTGCCCGAAACAACAGCTGGAAACGGCTGCTAATACCCCATAGGCAAGGAGCAAAAGGAGGGTCCAAGGAGGGGCTCGCGTCTGATTAGTCGCGTTGGTGAGGCAATGGCTTACCAAACGATATGTAGCTGGTCCTAAATTCCGAGAGGACAGCCACACTGGGATTGAGACACAACTATAGCTCCCGTACTATAGTTCCCAACCACAATCGAACCCAACCCCCCCAATTAATCAACCTGCCACCCCCCTTTAGAATAGTAGGGCCTGGCGTCTCCTCCTCCCACCCCGGGCCCACCCAACCCAATAATCTATATCCTCCCACCCCCCCCTGGGGTTCTAGCCATTTATCAACGCCCTTATCCCGGGATGGGTAGATAATTCCGAACCCCAGCGAATTATAGTTGTTGCTTATTCTAGCAGGCTAATGCCATTAAGTGGGGGGGCCCCTACTATTCTATGGCCCCTACTATTCTAATGGGCGGGGGGCTAAAATCCGGCCGGTCGCTTCATTTGCGTGAGAAGTGGAGGCTAAAGCCTTGATTCATTCATTGATGAGTGAGTCCTATAGGAAAGGCTTTCCTCCCCGGAACTATAACTCCCACCGTGTGTGGGGTTGGGTGGGGGGTGAAAGTTCTATAGTTGCTGATTCCCCTACTATTCTATGGCCCTACTATTCTATGGCCCTACTATTCTATGTCGGTGATTAAAAGCATAATCGACCCTCCCTGCTTCCCCTCCTCGAACCTTCATCCTCCCACCCACCCCCGTAGGGCTATTCCCTACCACAACTATATCTTCCCACCCACCCTCCGTCATTAGCCAGCCCGGGGGCCGAACCTCCCTCCTTCTTCTCTCCCGAGCCCAATGCTTGATTCATGAGCCCCTGCGGTGGGAGGAGATAGGGCATACCGTTGGGTCGAAGGGTGTAACGTATATAATCGCTATTCTAATCGCGCTATATAATCTAACCACCCGATCCATTATTTCCTCTCAACTATAGTTTAGTTGCCCACGCCTCCCTTCGACCCGGCTAGGCATGCTCATTACTCCCCTTCTTCCCCGGAGATGTATTACATATAGAATATAGCGGACGGCGTGCCATAAGGCCAGGGATTGAACCTGCCCAGGGGAAACTGAACGCAGGAGCAGACATGCAGGCAGAACCTTACGCTGCAGTCTGATTTAGACGGGACTGCCGACCTATACCGGCCCAACCACAGACCGCCATTCCAACCCGAACTATTCCAATCCACCCACAGGAACCACGATATCACTCCTTCCTCTCTAATCGCCTCAACTCATCAACCAGTACTGCCGGAGAACGCCGTACTGCTTCATTGATTATAGACGTCATACACTCCACCCCCTCTACACTCATAAGCCCACCCAAACAGCACACCCTTTTTCCACCGCCTCAACGGTATTGCCTTCTATACGCAACATGCTTTGGGCCAGATTATATACGTCACATACCTACTCTACCGTGGTTTATCACCCGGGCAACTACTATTATTCCCAACCCAACAACAAAGTAGGGGCCCGGGGGGAATTCTAGTCGTCTAAGGCACCATTAATGTCCCGGCGAACTAATCCTATTGCCGGAACTTGACCCTTAGAATAGTAGGGGCCGGAACTAGAGTTGGGTGGATTTGTGTAGGGTTGGAGGAACTATATAGAGGGGGGGAACTATAGTTGGGTGGATTAATTAACTATAGGGCCGGCAAGAAACAATAGGGCCATCCGATCAGCGGCAAACATTGATGGTTGGGGCTTCAGCCGCTCGAGTCGTTAATACGTAGACAATGAACGATATAGGTTATACCCCTCCATCTATCAGAATACAGGCCATTTGAGCGGCAAGGAGTGGAGTCGTTTTCTGGGGTAGGGGTGGGGAGAAAAGTGCTAGGTTTAATTAAATAATTTGTAACAATTATTTAATATGAGAAGGGTGTTTAATGTTAATTAAATAATTAATGATAACTATTTAATTAAAAAACAGTGAAGTCAATGACATAATTAAATAAATAAAATTTATTTAATTAATCAGAAGAATAATGTTTAATTAGGACATTATTAAATAAATAAGATTTATTTAATTAGGCAAAAATGATGAATTAGAATGAATTAATTAAATAATATAAAATTACTTAATTAATAGCAGAATATGAAAACTAATAATAATTAAGTAATAAGGTATTATTTAATCATTTAGAGAAGAAGAGTGGAAATTAGTAAAAAGGTGTTGCTCACAGTCAAGACAATTTAGGGTATCTACAAATTTTATTCAAATTTTGAAGTAAAACTATTGTTGATGAAATCAAGGTTACAATGTCATTCCATTGCTTAAACTATCCTAGTTTGCATTTATTTCTAAGTGTTTTAAATTGAGAAATCTCAAATCTTTTCCTAGGTATTCCAAGGTATAGAGATTCGATGCTCTTTCAAAATTTGATGAGTTGAGGAACTACTAACAAATACTAATTCCCCTTTTTTCCCTACAATTGTTATCCTAATCCTAATTGGCTATAAGGAGAAATATTATTGTAAACTAATGACTTAGACTATAAATCATTTTGAATGAAAGAACTATATTATAATAAATAAACTCACAAAATAATTATGCTTCACAACAAAATTATAACTAAATGAAAACAGTTTATTAATTCAACTATGAACAACGACATTATTAAATCTTAAATGATAGATTAAATTTGATTTTGAATCCCAAACTAATAGTTGACATTAATTGGTTGTTTTATTAAGTAGTTTCTTAACTAGGTTTTAAAATGAATTACTTACTTTGTTTTGTTTCATGAGCAATCATTTCACAATGTTCACTTGAGCAAAATTAAATAAAAGTTCCATTTAAAATATTCTTTATTGAATGAGTTCAACATTTCCTTATTGGATGATTTTTTGACTTCTATCAAATAAAAGGGTTCTTACTCTTAATTAAAGGAGGGGTCTAAACTTCCTTAAGCAATTATGTCTACCTACTAGATGCATCCATTGAGATTAATTATTGGCTAATTATTAAATAAGTTTCACATCTCTTGAGAAGAGTTGATATTTAATAATAAATCCATTAATTGATCTAAGTCATATATATATATATATATATATATATATATATATTTATTTATATCGAACATATACTATAGTCAACCCTTATCTACTCATTTGTATATAAAAGTGAAGGAAGCTATAGATGTAGTTATGGAATAGGAATGTTTTTTTAATCTATTTGATTAGGTATATAGAAAGCGGTTGTCCTCTAGCTATTGCTATACAAAATTCATGAAGTAATGAACAATGGGTACAATGGATAGGTAAAAAATACAAGATAAGCAAATCAAAAACTATAAAAATACAAATGTTTTTGTAAATGAGACATAGAAGAATTAAAATATTATATTATTAAATTCAAAGGGGATAGTCAATTAATAAAAATAATCAATGATAGAAGTTGGGAAGAAAAAAAAGAAATAAGAAAGATGATGGAAGAAAAAGTGATAATTATAAGGGAGTATAAATGTCAAACTAATAAAACATAATTTAAAAATTATTAACATGTTTTAATCACCACTTAAAACCCCTTTCATGTACCATACACCCAAAGTGTCAAACCTTAAATTAAAAAGAAATGAAAAATATAATGGTCAATAGTGTCAAACCCTTTTTTTTTTTGTAAGGCAATTTAATCTAACAAAAATGAAAAGAAAAGAGAGAAATTCCTACCTCCACAATCTCAATCCCAAACCTTAAGTTTTATTTTCTTTTCTTTTTAAAAATACAATTGAACAACATAACAAAAGAAAAATATCTTATATTATAATATAATATAATTTAAGATAAGATAACATAACATAACATAATATAATATAATATAATGTACCATTATTTTATAATAATATAATATTATATTATATTATATTATAAAATACAATATAATATTTATATCTATATTATATCTATATGTATATTAAATTATTTATTATATTTATATTGTATTATACTAATAGTATATATATTTATATATTAGTATATATAAATATTATAATATAAAATAAAAATATTATTGTTTATAAATATGATATATAAAATAAAATAAAACCACAACATCAAAATAAATATTTTTGAAATTATATTAAGTGGGAAAAATTTCAGCGGCAAATTTTTTGAAAGCAAATACAAAACTGACGAATATTAATAATTCATCGGCATGCTCCATTGTTAACGCGTCCATCCCTGCAGCCCCGTTACTGAGGATACAAAGGTCGTAATGCTCGTTAGCCCTTAGTGCAGGGGAACATTTAACTCTGTCCCACCTTGGTTAATTCCAAGTCTTTATCAGTACAACAGGGAGGCCACATAATAAAAGTTTAGTCAGAGGTGCATTCTGATATCTGGATAGATAGTACGCCAAAACTGTCAAAGTCGTATATAAAATTATTGTGATTGTTTATGTGGGTCTATGGGGTATAGGTCCATTCTTTACACGAATTTCCTTGAAGCTGTGTTTGAAGTGCCTCCACCTCACATTTTTCGGTCTTTCTTCCATAAATATGTCACTTCTTGTCATCATCAATTCCCTCTCTCTCCTCATACGAATAAGTAAATCCACCTTCCACATGTTTTCCTGCGCGATTATGTGTTTCTTTCATATGCTGCCTTCTACGAAATGGATCCAACTCTCCCACGATTCCCACTGACCCAACGGATGACACTGTATTTGGTCCAACTCGAATGACTGTCATTGTTTCTGAATTCAAAGAAAAAATAGAATAAATGGTGGTTGGATGGAATAAATTGATAGAAAATAAGAATAATAATAGAATTGGGGTACACAAGATGCACAAGAAAGTGTCATATTGAAAACAATTGTCTTGTGGTACTGAGAGCACAAGAAATAAGTAATTATACAACATTTCCTAAACTTCCACATATTCTTGAATGTGATATTTTTCACGTCAGGCAAATTCTAAATAATCTTGCACTCTATTACAAAAAATATAAAGGGTAAATGTTGACTTTCAACTTTGAAGGTTATTGTTGTGCTACTCATTACATGAGCTCATGTAGAGTGGTAAATTCCTTAGGGGAGAATTGTGGAAACATTATTATGATGAAACAAAACTATAAAATATGAAAGGAAATATAATATGTTTCACAAAATTGAAATCAAGGATATAACCAAGGTTATGTCATGCAAAATGAAGGATATCAAAGCTAAGATGTTGGTTAGTATAAATGTGGGAGATGATAGGATGGTAGTAATGGTCACAATAATGGCTAATTTTTAGTTGTAGTGAAGTAGGGAACACTTCATGTAAGTGTGGAAACATTCCTTTTTAATTGTGAAATAATTAAATTATTATTTAACTCCTAAACATATTGTTTTAATAGGGTTTAGGGAGTAGGACATTTGTACACTAGCTTTACATTTTAGTGTTTTTGTAACCCAAAAATTATGAACTAGTTATATTTTCCCTAATCCCTAAATCCTAAACCCTAACTTTTTACCCTACAATCCCTAATCCATAGAAACATAAGTTTTAACCCTAAAACACACAAGAAAATTGAAAAATAAGTAAAAATATATAGAAAAAACCCTTTCTTACCTCAATAAACAATCAACTAGAGTCATTAACGAAGGAGAAAATTCTAGACATATTTTTGGGGCCAAAATGTGGGTCGCTATTATTAACACTATAAAAATATCCTTAGTTGCAGGAAAAGTAAAGTTACACATTTTAGACATCCATCAACAAACATGTGTCCATTTAGTTTTTTTACCCATTACTAAATATGTATATGTTAGTAAGGGATTTTTGTTACTTATCAATAAATGCTTAGGTTTGACACTTTGAACCATAATAGGTCTCCATTTTTCAAAAGTGGGTGTATGAGTTAAACAAAATGGGTACCCATTCCTTGTAGAATTTTTTGTCCCTATAAAATTTACCCTCAAAGTAGACCCAATATCTTGTACTTAATCAATTAATCATAATGCAAGGACCACCCAAATATATATAACATCATTACATCAATACCAATAATATTGTATGATCCTCTTGTATTATGTATATAGCTAAAAATATGCAAATCTTTATTTTATTAATTTTTTTATAAACATGATGAAAATGGGTGGCTTAAAAAATTAAAACCTAGAATACTAATGAATGGTAATATAAAATATATATTTGAATAATTTTGATTTTAATTTTTTCTATATTAGTGGTGCTAAAAATATGCAAATCTTCATTTTATTAATTTTTTATAAACATGATGAAAATGGGTGGCTTAAAAAGTTCAAACCTAGAATACTAATGAATAGTAATATAAAATATATATTTGAATAATTTTGATTTTAATTTTTTCTATATTAGTGGTGAAAGACCTAGTGTTATAAATAATTATTTTACCTCTTCTAGGATGAATTCAAACCTCACATAACCCAATTCAAGGAGTTATTTTTGAGGAAATTGGTTAATAACCCAAAAATATGATAATTATGTATAAAATTATAATAGTATCACGTTGAGCCTACAAAATCATGCAACATTCTAAGGGATTTAAGGCATGGGCACTCTTGCATTATTGCAATCTTCTTGGGATAAACCTACTTGCACCCAATTGTGAAATAATATGGCTTGAATACTCTTATCAAGGAGGCATTTTAAATTTGGCAAAGGAGAGGAAGGAAAAGGAGGTTGAACCTTGAAAGAATGAAATTTGGATAGAATACCAAAACCCCCTTTCTTTAATAATTTTTCCATATGATGGGATTTGACCATCTAAACTTATTCCATTTTTAATACACATAATATATAAATTATTAGCCATCATAGTGAAATTTGAGTGAAATATGAGAGTAATCACTAGTAATTGGACCTAAGGTTTGTAACCACTAGACACCCAATATCACATCTACACCACCAAAGGAAAGATAAAGCATATTAGTGGTCATTGATAGTCCCCAAGGTAATTCTAACATTAGGATATGTTCCTCCATAGGACATTGTTGTAGATTGGCCACCGTAATTTAAAAATAATTACAAGCACAGACATAGCAATATATGTAGATGGCCAATTTTTAGTTGATAAAATTATGAGTGCTATCACCATCTAGAAAGACCACTAGCTTTTTCATTTTGATATGGTCAATGACCTTAAGTGTTTGGGAAAAATAAAACAGAACCAAGACATGAATAAAAGAGTTTTAAGCATGGATTGTTACTCAAGGGAAGCCAATTCTTCTTTTGTATTTGAAAATTATTCAAAATTATTGGTCAATATCATAGAGTTGATGAGATACAAGCATTGCTCTAAGCACTTGTGCCTCTTTTTCCATGGCTGATCAAAATTGTAAAATAGCCCCTTAGCCCATTTTCATGATCTCTTTTGAAAGAGCCCATGAATTATGGATTTTTGTGTCTTTTTATTGAATACCTTTTTTCTTGATTTAAAAGAGGAGGTAGAAGGCTATATGAGGCCTAGGTATTGGAGCTAAATTAGTTCTCACTTCGCTATACCCTTTATGATAAACCTATCTTAGCCAAGAAGGACAACTCTTCCAAGGATATTTGAAAACCCTCATCATAGGGTTTATAACCTAAAAAGAACAAAAATTACTTGCAAGGGGAATTTTTTGTTAAAAACATGGGTAAAAGATTTAGTTCAACTATGGCTATAACCACTTTCTAAACACCAAGATCCCTTTAGGGGCAGGTAAGAGCATACAATGGATATTTATAGATGGCCCTAAATTAGTAAAACTAAATATAAAAATTACCCTAGAAAGAGCTTTGATACCACTTGTAATGAACCTACAAAATAAAATATGCTGAAACATAGAAATATTACAAAAGTGAAACAAAATGCTTTTATTATCTTCATATTGCCACTTTGAGGGGTAACCTCTAGCTAAAGTATACACTTTGTTAAGTTACAACATTTTCATCAATAACATTTATATTTTGTATATATCTTCTCTTATGTGAAATTTTTTTATAAAAAAATTATTCCAACAAAGGCCTCAAATCCATTATACATAGAAAAAAAAGATAACCAATAGACAAGCCTTAGATAGAAACTCAAGGTCATGCGAACATCCTTTTTCTTGATAGTTAATCCATCTTTTTCCTTATGGGTAATTTATTATATTTTTACGATATATTTTATTTATTCTTACATACAACCTCTAAAAACTTTATTTATTTGATCAAAGAAATTTAAGAGCAATACTAAAACATAAATATAAAAAATAAAGTATGATGAAAACTAACCACCATGAACCAAAATACAATAAGAAATAATAATGAAGCCACCAAACCCAAACCATAGAGAAAGTTGGCTCTTGAAGAGCCCTACATGAGCCTAAATATGGCGTGAGCATCTTCCCCATGCAACATCTGACACACCAACAACAACAATCTCAAACAAGTGGGAAGGAAAATATTTATACCATTCCCACATTAAAAAATATTGGCAAAAAAATTGTGACTTAATCATAATAAAAATAATAATAAAAACTAAAACATAATCAATTGATTAACACTTTCAAATTTTAAAAGATTAAAAAATGAATCAAAATCCTAAACTAGATCAACCAAACACTTGAATATTTGAAACTAGTCTCACTTTTCCTTAAATCCAGAAGAAATCAACTGTAATAGCAAAAATTAAAATACTTACACCTCTCAATATACAAGATAAATAAAAATATATATTGAAAATTACCACATAACATTCAACATAAATAAAAATATACAGTAAAAATTACATACCAACCATCAAGTTGGATACTTTGTAGAAAATTGATATGACTGTCCATTAATTTTGTACTGTCTGTTATATCAAAACAACAAATGAGTGATTGTTTATATATTAATAGAAATTAAAATAACAAACCAAAAAAACCTATAAAAAAATCCTAAAAAAAACATCCACATCTTGCATACATGTCTACCAGAGCACTTGCAACTATAACTTTTGATCAAAATTCCCCTTCCCTTTGATGGATGTCCATACTCTGTCCTAAAGCTCCCATTTTGGCATAGGTAGGGAGGATGCCGAAAAGGTTGTTGAGTCTGGGTTTACACTTTAACAAATCCATTTTGTGCATATCCTATAGTCATTGCATTCCATAAACTTTGCACCTAGAAAAAAATACACAAAACAGAGCCCATGACATTGCATTAATTGAGCGGGAAGATGGAGATTTAAATTAAAATAATCCACAATTTAAAAGTAACCATGGGTGGTGATAGGTGGAGCAGTCACAATTAAGTTGAAACTGATAGTTGATATATTAACAATGGACAAAAGCTTGACATAACGAAGTTACAAAGGTCAAAAAGTCAAAGGGCTTAGAGTGTGATCTTTAAGCCCAACCCTTCTACTACACACATCCATTTTGAATCCAAACAATTCAATTGAGTAGTGAGGTTAAGTGTTTTGGCAATTTAACCCAAAAT
Source organism: Sequoia sempervirens (assembly GCA_007258455.2). Classification (NCBI taxonomy): domain Eukaryota; kingdom Viridiplantae; phylum Streptophyta; class Pinopsida; order Cupressales; family Cupressaceae; genus Sequoia; species Sequoia sempervirens. The sequence continues at coordinate 129,002 of VDFB02096374.1, read as the reverse complement.
CATTCACATAAGTGATGTCAAATAAATGATCATCCATTCTCAATTTTTTCCACCTCCTAATATCTTATCTTTAATAAAAAAAATGTATTTTTATGCAAAAATCATTTTCATATTTCATTATGCATTATTTTTCAAGACATTACAATAAATAGTAAAACCTCAAAGGATGTCTTGGCAATAAAACCAAAATGTTAATGATTCTACTTAGCATTTAATACATTCATGTATTTTATGATTATCTCCTAATTGTAGCTTCTAGATACTAGCTTCACAATCCAAGTCTCACCCAAAGCATGAGAAGAGTTCATTACCTTCCTTAGATAATTGTACAAAACACAAAATAGGACTATAGGACATTACTACTCAACATAACACATTATTTCACATAAAGAGAATGTAAATATTCATATAGACAAGCTTTTCCCCCTATTCTCACAAATATGTGCATCCAAATTATATAGAATAATTACATGCACAAATATGTGTGATGTTCAAACATGTGTGTAACCTACATTTGAAACATAAACATGTGCACATTATTTAACTTGTTACAAAGTTTAACAAGTTGCACAAGATGAAGCAAACAAGATGTCTCAAAGAGATGTGGTCTCATCAATTGAAATGGCTAAAAAATATTTAAAAAATAGATTTAATGAAAATACCTTGCAATTTTGTAATCCATGGAGTTGGTATGTGTAAGGTCTAACTCTGCAACATTTACCAACATCCTCCCAACTCAGCCAAAGTTAAAACTTTAGAACAAATATCAACATCCATGATAATACAATTGAAAGTGTTTTTTTTGTAAAACATTGTAATTACTTGTGCCTTGATAGATATGCATGCAAATGTAAAATAAACCATAACAACAAAACTTAAAATAATCACAGAATTTATTATTCAACATAAATAAAAATATATAAAAAAAAAGTTACCATACAAAAGTTTGGGCGCAGAAAATGGAAATCACTATCCATTAATTCTATATGTTACATAGAATAGCGAAGGGACGATTGTTTATATACAGTGGTAAAACTAGAATAACAAACCAAAAGAACTATAAATAAATTCTTAAAAAACATTCCCCATTTCGCATACATGTCTACCAGTGCCCTTGCAACTATATCTTCTGATAAAAATCTCCCTTTCGATTTGATGGGCGTTCTTACTTTGTTCCAAAGCTCCCATTTGGCACAGGCAGGGAGGACACCGACAAAGGTTGTCGAGTCTGGATTTACACCTACCAGTTGCATATACTTGAAGGTTTCTGAACCCTTCAACAAATCCATTTTGTGCATATTCTATAGCAATTACATTCCATACAGAAAGGCCCGACGACCAAGTCTAAAAATAATGCCGGTGAAAGAGCTTTGACCGATGGAAAACAAAATGTCAGTCAGAGAAACCACTGGAAACTTCAAGGCGCCCATGAAAAGGTAAGATCTCGGTCGGTGATAGATGAGGATCAGCTCTAAAAATCGACCATGCCAAACGATACCCACAAAATAAGGTCTTCACCCAATAGAGATGACGTAGGGCTGTGATCCAATGGAATAACAGTTGTCAGCTCCCAAGGACTCCACAGACACTGACGAATCCAATGAGAATGGCATGGAGTATAACCGGCTAATGTGGCGGATGAGTCACTGGCGACACGGTCGGGGGTGAAGGCTAGCAATGCAATGAACCGGACTTTGCAAAGACCGACGGGAGGAGAAAGACAACGGCCGGAGGATGTCAAATCAGGCTTACAAGAAGACAGTCCGCTCACTATCCACAGAAATAGATGCCTCTGCAATTTTGCCTGTAGAAAAAAATATTGACCCACCAACTTAATAATATATGCCTGATATTATAAGATTTTGCCCCAAAATTTTGAACAATATACGTAGAAAATATTTTTAAAATATTTTTTTTGCAAAAATAAAAAATAATGACGACTCTACCACTTGGGAGGCCATATGGTCTGATCGGGCAATTTTTTTTCCTCAGCTTTTAACTAACAGTGTCGAAAATCGATGAATTGATAGTCAAAATTCGTCTATTCAGCCCCCTGAACACGATGGCAAGGTCTAGTTTGACCAAAACTGCTCTGAAATATAGGCTACCTCTTGGATCTGAGCTTCAAACTCAAATAACAATATAACTTGATGGTGAAAACTCTCCAAAGGAAGGGGCTTTCTAGATTCAAAGCTCTGATACCATGTTGAAGTGATCAACCCAAGATCTTCAATCTGCAACACCAAATAACCTCCACAAGAGATAGAGAGAAAAAATAATGGAAGATGCTATTCCACCAAACAAGGATTGCAATATGATACAATGATCAATGCAGTGTAATGCAATACAATGCTATGCTATGCAATGCAATACTATTGCTGCAATGCAAAATATGTTAGAGATGTCATGATTATAAAAGAAAGGATGAGAGATAGGATAAGACAAGATCATAACAAGTGCTTTAATCCTATCACATGAGACAACTAACTTATAACTACCTAGGAAAGTGTAAAGTCTAGATAAGACAATTAATACTTATCTAGATAAGACAACTAATATCCTAAGTAAACTTAACATGTGAATTAAGTCTACTAAGTCCCTAGTAAAGGAATAAACTAGGTACAAGACTTATTCACACTAACATAAAATTGATTAAAGCACTTGAATTTAGCATATATATGAGTCACCCATCCAATAATCAATAAATAAGTGTATAATGGTCTACATACAATTGTATTTCATCCTAATATGCAATCAAGTATAGTTCAAGAATATATTTTGGTGCATCTTTAGTGCTAGTTGAGTATTCATGTAATTGACTATCTTGGTTTGCATGATATGCCTAGTTTCTATTTTATAAGATTCTCAAAAGATAAACAATAGGAATCTATAGTTTTAATTGATTAAAAAATAACACTTATCAAATATATTGTAATTTGGAAGTGGGGTATGTTATCCTCAAAAAAATTATGTCCCTAATTCTTTTCATTTTTCACTCCATTACGTAGATAAAATTTATGTGATGAATTTTCATTATAAAAACTTAGTTTGAAAATTTAATTTTGAGTATCAAACATTTTAGTTTGAGCGAATATCTACTTTGTTAATCCAATTGTCCCTAAAATCAAATAAATTGCCAACTTAATAATTTTCTATTTCAATGTCTGATAGGATTTGCATTCTTAACTTGAATAACCTAATAGTTTTTATAACCTAAAAATTCCTTGATGAAGATAAATATACTAAGGGGAGTGTAGTGAATAAATATTTTATGTCCAAGAATAGAGAGAGAGTAGCAATAGCATAGATTATAGGTCCAAAATACATAATCAATCAATAGAGTCATTCCAAGAACTTCATTAATTCTTGAGGAATTTTTTATTTTTGACTTTATTGATACTCTAAATTCAATGATCATTTTAAATTAATATGTGGACATGGTAGATAACAACACAAATCAACTAATGAGCTCATTCCCATAACAATGGTATGATTCATGATAGATCCTAAAAGACTAATATAATATTCAAAATGGTAAGAAAATGAAATTTGTTGGTTCTTGTAGGCCTTGCATGGTTCAGTGGGGTAAAAATCATTCCAAAATAGTATTATTCTTATTTATGTAAAACCCCATTCTGCAACCTAGAGGACAATGCAACACTACGAAAACACAACCATAGCATATGAACATTAAACTCAATATACAACATACATCAAGCCTTAATCTATTGCAAGATAATTCTAACTCATAGAATGTAAAGAACATATTTCTACAGATACAACACCACATAACATTCAATACACCATTAAATCCAATAATGAATAGATCACAAATATTATTACAATTACATCACAAAGGTTCACCTCGATACAAATGAGGTACTACAATTATACATAATGATCCACAATTACAATGAAGAAAGAGAAGAACAACTCCAGAGAACCACACGAGCTCCTCGAACAAGAAGATCTCGGCATCACGAACATGAAGAGAAACTCAACAGTGTAAGAATCACACCACCCAGCCATATGGTACCTGCAGGCCTAGCCCCCATGCTAGGAGATAGTAAAAGGTAACCAAGACAATCCTACTACCTCTAGACACAAGCTATATGTAAACAAAATAATCATAGTACAAGTCATAAAGACAATGATCACATTGCTTCCAGAATCACTAAATCAATTACAAACACAATACAAATAAACCGACTGTTGTCATAGGAGGAGTGTCATCACAAAGGTTGCATTGGTTGTCCAAAGGAGATCTTCCTAGGTCCCGACCCCCCTCTAGGGTTATCCTGGTAACCTCTCATGATTCCGGCCCTACATGCACACCAGTGTGGAATCGGTTATCTTTCAAGAGGACAAGATAACGATCTACCCATTCTAGGCCTTCTCGACTCATCTCAAGTCTCATACAAGCCCTTGAGTCAATGAGCGAGGCTAATTATCTTGTTAAATGTGTTTTAAGCTAATAGATTATTTAATTCCCACTTGATTATATTGACTTCCACACGAGTTGTCCTGGGACCATTTTGCGTCCTGACCCTCGTTGAAAGCCACTCCCCTATTGACAACACATAACTCAAAAACCACATGCCAACTGACCACAATAACCATTACACCTCAAAAGGTACACATCTCTATGGATGTCCAATACTAAATCCCAATATGTGCACTACCTAAGAAAGCTCAAAGGGTGAACTAAAGTTACAACAAACCCTTTTCACAAAATACAACTCTGGAAGACTTAGATTCTCATAATAACAATTACTTTTTCCCCTGTACACAATTACAGAAAACACGTGCTTTAATAAACACAACACCAAGCAATTAACAAATGCTATCATTCAGATCTCTTAAATCCATTACAATCAATTTCGCCTATTAAATTGCACCATTTAAATATAATTCCATTTAGTAAATCCATAACGATTTAAAACAAAAGTTCAGTTTCCAAATCCACAAATATAGATAAAACAAATCCCAATCTTACTAATAAAATCACTTCATTAAAAAATAACTGGTGCTTGCATGCACTTACCCATTTAATATTTCATTAAAATAAATCATTTACTATCTTAAAAAAAAAAATCTAAATAACTATATTTAAATATATCTATATATAGAGCGAGGGCCCCTAACTCCCGTTGGCATCAATTCCGTTCACGGCTGCTGATGCGAGTTCGTCTTCCATCCCGACAGGCCGGGCGATCTGGCCTCCCGCCCGTCCGTTAAAAGGATTTACAGGCGCCACTACCCAGTTTATAAGTGTGCCTATGATCTATGCTCCTCACTATACTCTATATATATATATATGCTCTCTTTCTCTCTCATATATATATATATATATCTCCTCTCTCCTTATATATATATATATACCTCTATATATATATAATTATATATATATATACTCTGAAAACTATACATATATACATACTCATATAATAAACATAATATTTATAAATAATATAAAATACATTTAACTTTAAATACATATATTATATAATATATAAGTAGAATATCCTAACGGTAAAATAAAGCTACAACATAATAAACCATGCATGGGGTGTTTGCAGTGCAGCCTCATGCGGGGTTTGTTGCTGTGGGCAGCTTCCCCGCGAAGATTGTGGGGGCTATTTTACACCTAACTGGTCTGCCAGTATTAATAGATTAGCATTAGGGGTTTCAACCTAGCTATCCTGCTTTATATATTTTAAAAAAATCTATTGTGATGAATTTCACCGATATAGGCGAACTATCTTGAATTTGCTCTCAATAAATTCAAGTGTTATTTTAATTAGCACAAAATATTTTATATATATATATGCAAATTAATTAATCCAATCACAAGTTCAAGTTGAGCAATTAACTTTTTTTTCACAGAGGAAATTTTCTACAGAAAGCTTAGAAATTTCATTTTTCTCAGATAACCAAAAAGAATAGGGAGAACAAAATAGAATGAAAGTTTTCTACAGAGATCTAAATTTTCTTTTGTATCAATTCGACAATAGAATAACACAAAAGAGTTTTTTAATTGTTTTTCTCTGAGGGTTCCTCTTTCAAGCAATCTTTTTAAACAGAAAGAAACAAGAACTTCTACAGTATTGTAAATCCTTTCCTATCATTTTCCAAATTGTATTACAATAAAATAAACAACTTTTCAATTCTTAATTCACAAAAACAGTAAAGGAACCTGTTCCAGAAGAATGTTGCCTCAAGAAATGCTGTCGAGCTTCTCTGTAGCTTCAATTTTCCAAAGTAGCCAAAGCTTCCTCCAGTGCAATTGCCTCTTTCCAGAAAACACAACAGTACACAACCAAGAATTCTACAGCCAAAATTCTAAAACAAATTCCTCAGAGAGATCCACAATTTCCTCTCCAATTTTCAACAACCCACACCAAAAACTCCCATGAAACAACTTTCTTCACTTTTTCCAATATTTTTCTTAGAGAATCAATTTTCAACAATAAGATAACAATTTTTTAACTCACATTTATCCCAACAAAATATCTTTTCCCTCAACAACCAAAGATATTTTCCAACCACATGCATTTAAATAAAATAAAACAATTTACTAATTGCAACCAATTTAAATACTCTTATTTATTTAATTACCATTTATTTTTAATAATAAAAATTATTCAACAACATAACTAAATTAAATTTATTTATTCTAAAGCCTTCACAACAATAATTCAATTTTAATTAAATATATAAATCAATACACATTTAATCTACCAAATTAAACTTGCACAATAATAAAATACCTAGAACAACAATGATAAGGCTAAGACCAAAACTCAAACTGACGACACACTGTACTAGGGTAAAGGTAAGACTAGGTAACCCATTACTATCTCCCAATATTACTGTTGAGTAGTGGACACGCTCAGACTTATGAAACCAGGTGAAGCTAATGTCCTGTACTTGCAATCCTACAAACAAGAAAATGTCGTACATGTATACAGATAATAATTTCATACACACTATGAAGAGAGAATTACATAAATCACAAGGCACTCGCAAGCGAGTGATGCAATACCGTTCTCTTCACCAATACAATGTCACATCAACTGACGAGATAATATATCAATTAAAATACAATAAGCATGTATAGCAATGTCATCACAACTAAGCATCTAGATACAAACATAAAGCATAATAACATAATCACCATGCAAATAATGTGCCATCACATCAATATAGTCTATCTTCACTCCATTATCAGCGATAGAATAACAATAACATAAATAAAGTCTAACAAAGTATCTGAGTTGTCAAGAAAACATAACAAATCAGAGGGGTGTCACAATTTAAATATAATATAATATGCCTATAAATAAATTGAAGTTCTTATTTTATTGAAATTTATCGACACTCTCTATTTTTCTCTTTTGTTGTGTATTCCACTTTTAGTTCATGCCAAAACCCCACTCCTCCTCTTCACTGTTAAAATAATCTAGGTAAAACTCCATTCCTGGGACTCCACAATAGGATCTTTCAAGTTGTTGTGATTCATTTTCCCACTTAACTTCACTATTTTCCTCTTACCCTAGTGTTGGGATTTACTAACACAATGGAGCAATTAAATAATCAATTAGAAATAAAGATGATAGAAATAAAATGAAAACAAATTACATAGAGACAAAATTTTTAATGTGGTTCACCTAATGTGGATATGCCCAAAAACTGTAGTCATCCAATTTTATTTAATCTCCAACAAAAATATTGATTATAAAGTTGTATAAATCCACAACAATACCTACAACTACATGCAACTTAAAAAATGCCTAAGTCTGCTTGTGCACAATTTTTTTGTTTTTGTCCTTTTGTTGAGCCTTTGAATTGGGATAAAATAGACCTAGATATTTTTTGTAGAATGGTGATGGATGGAATGAATAATCTCCTTCATTATTTAAATGGACTTTCTCGAAGGTCAAGGATCTTAATGCTAAGTTGAATGAATGGCAGAGTGTCTATGTGGCACTGTTTAACTGTAACTAGAAGGAATGAATGGTGAAAAGCAAGTTTAAAACAATGAATGTTGTTCTTGACAAGGTGGCAGTGGATGCTGAGAAAATGGGTAGGGACTATGAGGAGAGGCTGGTGTCCTTGTGTTGAAACAATGAGGTGTTTTCTTAGCTTAATACTCTGTAAAACTTTAAAATTGTTGTTCTAAGTAAGTCTTTTCTTTGTTACATAAATTCTTTGTGGATGATTATCTTGATTAATAATCCATTTTGCTATTTGTAGAATGTGAGAGGTATTTAGAAGAACTAGAGCAGGGATAATAGAAGGATCACACACAAGATATCACAGTGAAGAGAGCCTTTAGAAAAAACTCTACCAAGGGTATTCTATTATTCAAACTTTGAATTATAATAGCTCTAATTCTTGCTTGAGAATGCTTCTTCTATCTTTACCAATCTTCTTCACACCTGCAATAACCAATCTAAAACTCTATTCAACTTGAATGAGATATATAGACAATATGCAACCTTTTAATCTCCAAATGGTGATAATTACAATTGCAAGCTCCAAGCCCTTGAAAAGGTACGCCATATTCCTTCAAGTAGAGTTCTTCAGTGAAGACTAAAGCTTACAACATGTGCATCATGTATTTGGGTGTCCCAAACTGAAGCTACAACTTCTCCTTCACTTTGGTGATAATTCCAAAGCTATTCCTCAAAGTTGGTGCCCAAGTTGGCTTCAGGTGCTTTATAGTTAACTGAAACATTTACTCCACACCATTCCCAAAGAATGGTCATCCCTTCTTAATTGGAGGTAGTCCCTGTTATATGTCATACAACTCAATGTTATTTAGCCATGCATTTACAAGTTATTTGGAAGCCCCAACTACATGCAACTCAAAATAACTTAACATGCATGCACAACACTTACATGTACAACTAAAGATAATTGGGCTGAGACTAAGCTAAAGCGAAGATTGAATTGAACTAAACTAAAAATGAAGCTGAACTAAAAGCGATTCCTAGCTGAGGCAGGCGGAAGCCCGAACTGAATTAGTACATTCAGGCCGAACTTAGCCCGAACTTCAAACATGCAAACATCAAATCCTAACTCAGGGATCTTGTGCATTTAGAAGTGTTAAGCTGTTACTCCGGTATAGTTAACTGAACACAAGGTGGGTTTCACCTTACCATGTGAGTGTCCCATGTGTCCCTAATATTTAGGAACTCACTATGGACACCCTCACATGCTTCTTACATTTAGAATTAATTACAAATGTCAATAATCATGATTATTTCATCAAATATTAATCTCACAATAATCTTAGTGTTGTTGAACACATTCCAAGAATCAAGGAGAGACATGAAATAATTAATGTTTAGGATTTGCAATTTAATGGCAACCTATTTCCAACATTCTCCCACTTGACATTATACATTGCAATTGAAATCTAAACAAGGAATAATAAAACAAGTACAAAGACTTAAAATTATTGGCTTTTCTTATAATAATCAAAACCATGCTAACTTCAAATGCAACACATAATCGCTTTGAGAAGCTTACCAAGCAAATGATTAAAACCAAGAAGAACTTCTCGTATGGTTTCCTTAAGATGTCGTAACATTAATTAAAGTGTTAACTTTTTCCAATTAATACCTTCCATTATCAACCAAACCGGCCCGCCTTTCCCAAGCCTCGTAACTAGACCACACCTCTTTGGGGCATGCTACAAACCACCAAGTGTGTTTAATTCACATTCAACCAAGGTGTAGGCTCCTCGATCTTTTCTGTTGAAAAACTTTTCTTACAAGTAACCATTCCAACAAATGTTTCTTACCATAAGAGAACTCTAGCCTCACCTATTTCTCCAAGTATCCATGAGGACCTGTAACCAACCAATCCATGCCAAACTCCAAATGCAACACAACACTTTCATGAAGTAATCAAGCAAATGATTAATGTACCCAAAACTTAAGAGAACTACACAAGATCATTGTCAAAACTCCAATCATGAATCAAGAACATAAACATGACATCCATGATCTAACCATCTCCTCTTAGGAGATCACATGCATCATAACATACTTATACATCCTAGTCTCCAGAGAACCATGTGTGCAAAACTCTAATCCTGAGTCAAAGGTTAAACCATGACATAATAGCAACCAATCTAAACCAAGAATGAATCATATCCCCAATCACATGAAGATAACCTTACCAATGATGCATCCAAGTCACTGCCAATAACTCCCACTGAACCGTGATACTGAGTCACACATGGAATCATGACTACCATCCTCTCTATGAAGATTACTACGAAACATGAAGCAAGGGGTTATCACGAAACAATATTAGCTGGAAATAACCAATGCATTAATTGCCCGTATCGGGGACTCCTGCGTGAAGGTAAGACTCTCTTTCTTGTTCTTCAATCCTTCTTCCACATGTCTCGGTTCCCAGTTCCAACACTTTACCTTGCACTTAAGTCCTTGGAAACACCCGGCTTCCTTCATTGTTTCCCTTAGGCTCCTTTTTCTTAGACCTACCTTTTACAAACAAGACATCTTGGATTTCCTCCTTAGATTTCCTCCTCATCTCCTCTGATAGGAGAGTAGGAATAATGTTGTCCATCTTTGGATCTGCACCATTTCCACTAATTGCAACAATTAGATTTTCCCAAGAATTTGGTAATGAACAAAGTAATAAAATGCACTTATCCTCATCCTCAAGCTTTACATCTACGGATGCTAACTGACTGAGAATTAAATTGAAAGCATTTAAATGTTGTGCTACTGAATCACCATCTTTCATTTTCAATGAATATAATTGCCTTTTCAGATACAACTTATTGGTGAGACTCTTAGTTTGATAAATATCCCCTATTCTTTTCCATAATTTATATGCACTAGTTTCCATTGAAACATTCAAAAGAACAACATCAGCAAGACATAACCTTATTGTTCCTCTTGCCTTTTATCTAACTTAGCCCAATCTTCATCTGAAATAGTTGTAGATGTCTTTGTCTCATTATTAACTTTTTTCAATAGCAGTCTCTTTCTTCAAGAAGATCTTCCATTTTAATTTCCACATTTCATAGTTAGAACCATTGAACCTTTCAGTATCAACAGCAGATTCATTAATAACAAAACTTTAATTCCAAAAGATAATAAAATGCTCTTAAAAATAATAAGAGCTCCCCACTAAGCCGAAAACCTCAAATATTTTAAGAGAAAGGGCATCCCAATACTCTACCCAACCTCAGCTCGTGCAAATGTTGGAAACAATGAGGTGTTCTTGACAATACTCTATGAAACTTTAAAATTGTTGTTCCTAAGTAGGATCTTTTCTTTGTTGCATAATTCTTTGTGGATGATTATGTTGATTAATCCATTTTACTATTGTAGAATGTAGAGAAAATTATTTAGAAGAACTAGATAGGATATTAGAAAGATTACACAAGATGTACTATGGAGAAACCCTTTCGGGAAAAAACTCCACCAAGAATTATTCTATTATTCAATCTCTGAATTACAATAGCTCCAATTCTTGCTTGAGAATGCTTATTTTGTCTTTACTAATCTTCTTCACACCTGCAATAACAATTATGGAAACTCTATTCAACTTGATTGAGATATAGAGACAATATGCAACCTTGGCAATCTCAAATGGTGATAGTACAATGCACAAGCTCCAAACCCTTGAAAGATGCATGCATATTCCTTCCAGAGTAGAGTTGATGGGGTGAAGACTAAAGCTTACAACATGTGTGCATCATGCATTTGGATTGTCCCAAATGGAAGCTACAACTTCTCGTTGATAATTCCAAACTATTCCTCAGAGTTGATTTGCCAAAGTTGGCTTCAAAGAGTGCCTGGATTAATTGAAACATTTACTCAATACCATTCCCAAAGAATGGTCATCCCTTGTTAACTGGAGGTAGTCCCTGTTATCTGTCATACAACTCAATGTTATTTAGCCATGCATTACAAGTTAACTAAAGCTAACTACATACAACTCAAAATAACCAACATGCAGCCTGGCGAAGATAACTGAATCAGAACCAAAGCCCGAACCCCAAAGCTGGGCAGACTAAAACACGAAATTTGGGCCGGTAAATGAACTGGCCGGTAGAATGGGCCTGATTAAAATTTAAACTGAACTAAGTGATCTGTGAACTTAACTAAGCTTAAGCGAACTTCAAGCATACAAACATCAAATCCTAACTCCTAGGATCTTTACATGCATTCAAAAGTGTTAACTGTTACTCTGTATAGTTAACTTGAACACAAGGTGAGTTTCACCTTACCATGTGAGTGTCCCATGTGTCCCTATTATTTAGGAACTCACTATGGATGCGCCTCACATGCTTTTTACATTTAGAATTAATTACAAATGTCAATATTCATGATTATTTCATCAAATATTAATCTCACACTAATCTTAGTGTTGTTGAACACATTCCAAGAATCAGGAGATACATGAAATAATTAATGTTTAGGATTTGCAATTAAATGGCATCCTATTTCCAACACCTTGGAGGATAAAGTCCATAGGGATCATGAGGAGCGGCTTATATCCTTAGAGGAAAAAGTCAATAAATTTTTTCATGATTTGTAGGTTGTGTTTCCTATTAGTAACCAATCTCTCAATTCAATTGTGCATGGACTAACTTTGCTAAATGAAAAATCCCTCAGGTGGACTAGTAAATAGCTCCATATCTCAATGATAATGAGGAGGTGTTTGTTGATGTTAATTGTAAGAATAAGATGGAGAAGAGCATGGATGATGGTCCATTTGTGCGAACTAAAATCAAGACCAAAAAGAGGGTTGCTATTTCTTTCTAGAAGCTTGAAGACATGGTGGATATGCATGATAATGTTATATCCACTAATCTAGAGGCGGCCAAGGTTTTAGATAATATGCTTTGATTTTTATTTATTTGGCCTTTCTGCTGGTGTTTTGATGTGGGTTTAGTTGTTGGTGTGTCTAGGTTTATCTTGTAGCAGCTATTTTGTTTTTTGGGGTTGTATGGAGTTAATTGCTTAATATTTTGCAACCTTATCTCATTGTAAAGGGTTTCAAGATCCTTTCAAAACATTCTTTTCCTTATCAAAAACAATTATGTTGTTTTCAACTTCTTTTCAAGTTGTGATCTATACACCTATGTGTTGTTGCATGTTACTTTTCTCCAATGCATGATTTGTTAATCCAAATTTTTTTGCATGTTGCTTCATCTTCACACTATGAATCTTGGCTTTCCACATTCACAATAAGGAAACTATCATGGTTTTGGAAGTTACAAACTAATTTTTCAATCGAATTAATAACAAAATTCTTTATTAAAATATGGCTAATTTTTATTTCGAGGGAACTGCCCTCAAGACCTTGACTTGGGGCATTGCCCCTAGATCCCCACCTTGGTCTTTTCCCTTGGGCCCTCACTAGGGGGATGGTCCCCTCGAACCCCACAAGAGGGACTCTGATCCCCTTGCACTCCCCTACTAATTTATTTGGGGGGAAAACGCGACTACTAAAGTCACCAAAATTTAATTTAGAGCACGATCAAGATCTATAGACCAACACCTACGTTTGTTTATACAAAAAGTATTATTTTATCTCATCCACCTTGCTCCCTACTCTATTTCATTAATGATTGTGCAAATTATTTCACATTTGAAGGCTTGTGTAGAAATTTTTCCACTAGAGCTCTTAAACCATATTATCTTCTATACACTATTCATTACATTTTTTTACTAATTTAATCCTAAATGAACTCTATTGAAAGCCCATTACACCCATTCAAACATAGTTTCCATCATGATCCAATTTGGAAAAATGTGTCTAGGTATTAGGGAAATTTGGATTAATTTTGTTCTAGATAAAATATAAGAAAAATTTCCCTTTCTTATGAATATTTGAGAAAAGTGAGTAATGGTGGCTAATGCAAGAGTCTCCCATAAAATATAATGCCTTCTAGATAGAACTCATTGAAATTATTGATGTTAGACTCACATCAATAACACTGTAAAAAGCCTCAAGAAAATATGCAAATATACTAATGGTTCAACATCTAATCATGTAAATCAACATACTAATCTACCATTCATTCCTCATTTTTCATGAAGTGAACAAACCTAGTGGTGCTATTCATATAAATAATGATGTTGTCACTTGCCAAACTCCCCAAGTTCAAGAAGAGGGTAGTCAAATTCAATTTTTTGTTGCTTGATTGGATTTTTCTATTTGAACATGAGTATTTAGATTTTGGTCATTAAGCAAGGGTTTAGTGAAATGTGTCATTATGAGTCTATGTTATCAATTTTGGGTGAGGAAAATTTAGATTTATGTGAAGAGAAAATCATTCTAAATTTTTTTTCTCATTTCCATATTTCGTTCATCCATATTTTTTCAAATTTCCTCCTCTTTTCATCCCATTATTATGTAATAACTATGGTACCTATAATTAATTCTAATCCAACAATGTAGATAGGACAAGATATCCTTTTTGAAACTCACTCCATCATTCGATCAATACATACCTAATGATACCTTGGAACCTATTTCAAATAGGTATGATTATGAAGATGCTGACTTAAATAATGGTAAAAATCACACAATTATATAACTTCCAACAACCTAGTCTAGATCTAGATATTGTGCTTAAAAAAACCAAATAAAACTAAAATGTGAAGGGTCCTTGTTCAATAAAAAATTTCACCAACAAAACCATCCCATAACAACATATATAGACATCACCACCCAAATTGAAAACAAGGTGAGTTGCTTGGAAAATAATTTAGAGGAATCCTAACTAGCTCAATAATTCATTCATGTCGCCTTTCAAGATGAACAAACTATAAAAAGGTAAGGAATTCCTAAAATCTTCATTAAAAAATATAACCAATGGGACTAATCAACCTCCACACATTGAAAAATACCCACCTCTCGAGAAAGAAGTAACAAATTTAGGAGAAGATACTCATAAAGAACAAATAGCCACTTTGGCCCTATGGATTAGGACACTCAAGAAGTTGGGATTATTAATCAACAACCACAATTTTATTCAAGCAAATAATAGACAAAGGTAACTTATGCACCAATCTCATGTCACCATTTCACAACTAGAACAATGTAATAAAACTAAAGAGGGAAAATACCTCCATATGTTAAATTATATTCCTAAAAAAATCCTTCATTCCTTCCTTTCCATCATCAAGCAACATGGAAAGCTTCAATCAACTAGGTGAGATACCTATCATGCAAAATCAAACTCAAAGAACCTTGCCTAAATTTTAAAATGCAAGAAAAATTATGTCTAGATATCAAGTATTTTTAGGGAACCAACAACCTAGTGTGCCCTTCCAAATGCAACAAATACAATAATATGCACTTGTAGGGATATTTTTTGGAGGAAAAAACCCTCTACTCATACCCTTTTTTGGGGAAATACCTCAAATAACTTAAGTATCCTTTGGATCTTAAAATTTATAACATCATGGTATTGTGTCCTCTCCATTAACTTCCAAAATTCAAGGAATTAGGAGATGCTAATTCATATATAAATTCTTACACTACAATAGTGCATGATCTCCTTCCTTGAGATGGAGTGGTAGAATTTTAAAAAAAAAAATTGGAAGGTATTGATCTAGATTGGTACTATCATATCCCATAGAAATTAATCCATCCTTTTTGATAACTCATTGGTGGATTTTCCACTAAATCTGATATAAAAATATTAGTCAAAACAAGGATTCAGGAATTCCTAACCATTAAGAAAGATGCCAATGAGTCAGTGGAACACTTTATCACATGGAGGAAAGTCCTCTACTCTTAAACTAGTGCATAAAATATGGATGAAAGGGGGATGTTTGGTCTCTTCTTACATTATTTTAATAAGGATCTACATAGAGAAGGTTTACAAAATCCCCTATATATCTTATGAAGAGGCTTTTGAAAGTGCTCTAATAATATCAATAGTGGAAGAATGGGATATGGTGCCAATAAAATATTGTTGACACAAGAAAACAACTCTTTTGTACCTAAAATATTAAAGAATAATAATCACAATGAAGCTACCAACATAGTTACAAACATCCCACCACCCAAGAACAACAATGGTCATAACTATGATAAGTGTGGTGGTGGTATCAACTACACAAATATGGGAAACCAAAATGTCAATTCTATTGATTATCCCTCATGAAATAACTATGGACAAAGAGGTAAATCAAAAAACATCCCATTCAACAACAATTAATATTAACCCTATCAAAAATCTTAGGATTGTAACCCTAATAGGTATTATATAGATTTAATAGAATAAATGGGCATGAAACCGACTATATAGGGACTACCAAATATTCATCATAGATCCCCTAAAATTTCATATGTACCTATTCATTAACATATTCATCCTCACATTAGAAAATAAAATAATAATTTTTAGGGACCTATTATCTAGGTCAAAACTCAAATTAAGGATCTCCTAAGATCCTTTCCTAGCACACCAACAACGAAATGGTTCTAACCAACCAAAATAAAATGACACAACCCATTCTCAAGATCCAAATGGACTATGGAAATTATGAATTAAGGGTGAAACAATTTTTTTGGGCCTAACTAAATTGGTCCAAAATAAAATGTTTCAAAATGAGCCTATGATCCCACAAATAGAAAATTAAGGACACACAATTTTAGCAATCAATCATACACTAGTTTCAATCTGTCCATATGACTCAGTTGAGGATCTTGATAAGACATTCTAAATGATATATTTCATTGAAATTTTAAGGAAATCTCCCTCCCATTTTGTATCTCTTGTAGAGGAAATACGAATTAATTACTAAACCACATAACTCCACTTTAAAAGAACAGATCAATCTTGAGTCAATCTCAACATGAGTCTACCCAACACACAATTCTATGATCATATGTTATTATTTGATCTAAAATAGATTCCTATGGATGTCAAATTGACAAGACAAGGTGATCTTGATATATACCTACAAGTATAGATCTATGATGCACACATAAAATGAATGCTTGTCAACAATGAGGTTGCAATGAGAATAGTCCAATTATCTCTCCTATAAATAAGGGGATATGGACACACCAAAATTATAAAATGAAAGTATACCTTGTAGGGCTATGGAAAAATGGTCTAGGGTAATTAGGAATTAAGGGTGAAACAAATTTTTTGGCCTAATTGAATTTGTCCAAAATAAAAAACTTTCAAAATAAGCCTATGATCCTACAAATAGAAAACATAAGACACACACTTTTAGCAATTAAGAATGCACCAATTTGATCAATCCATACGACTTGTTTGAGGACCTCAAGAATACATTCATTAAAGTTTTAAGGAACTCTCCCTCCCATTGAGAAGCTCTCTTATAAGAAATAAGGATAAATTAATAAACCACACAAACCCACCTATGAAAGAACACATCAATCAAGTGGATCTCAATGTGAGTCCACCCAACACATAATTATATGATCATGTGTTATTATTTGATCCAAAATAGATGCCTATGGATGTTGAATTGAAAATACAAGGTGATATTGATTTATACCTACAAGCATGGATCTATGATGTATGCATAAAATGAATTATTGTAAACAATGGGGATGCAATGAACATAGTTCCATTATCTCTCCTAGAAACAAGGGGATATGGAAACCATCAAAACTATAGTATGAAAGGATACATTGCAGGGTTATGCCAATAAAATGGTCTAGGGTAATTAGGAATTAAGGGTGAAACAAAATTTTTGGTCCTAATCGAATTGGTCCAAAACAAAAAATTTCAAAAGGATCCTACGATCCTACAAATAGAAAATATAGGACACAAATTTTAGCAATCAATCATGCAATTTTGATTAGTTCATATGACTTGGTTGAGGACTTCAAGAAGACATTCTCAATTATATGTTTCATTTAACTTATAAGGAACTCTCCCTCCCATTGGGAAGATCTCTTAGAGACAATATGGATTGAGAACTAAACCATATAATCCCACCTATGAAATAAAACGTCAACAAAGTGGATCTTGACATGAGCCCACCCAAAACATTATTGCATGATCCTAGGTTATTATTTGATCTAAAATAGATTCCTATGAATATTGAATTGACAAGACAATTTAATCTTGAGCATACCTACAAGTATGGATCTACGATGCATGCATAAAATGAATGCTTTTCAATCATGGGGTTGCAATGAGCATAGTTCCATCATCTCCCCTAAAAAATAGAATATGGACACACCAACATTATAGCATACAAGGATACATTTTAGGCTTATAAAAATCTTAAGACAAGAATGATTGGAAAAATTATGCCCCTAATTTCTTTAGGGCCCAAGATGGTGTCCATGACCTTCTATGTAATTTATAAGGAATCACAGTACAATCAATAGTGTCATAAATTATCGATCCTAACAATTTAACACTACATGAACACCTTATTTAGACTATATATTTAATTATATTATCAATTTATTCATTTTAGAGCTAGATTATGAAAATACATTAAAATCCATGACATCCCAACAAACTTGAGAAAAAATCACCTAGTCGAGGGCATGGGTGCCCTTGACCTTAAATGCAACCTATTTCAAATTTTATGTTTTGGTGTCAATCCTTGGAGAATTAAAAATATCATAGGTTAGTCTACAATAAAAAATATCAATCAAGATGTATATATAAATAAGGTTTCTTCTCATTTGAACATTAGAAGGAATTTATGAAGAAGCTATTACTATGCACTTATTATGAGGATGTATTGATTTAGCCTATACATGCTAGCTACATTGATCTATTATGTTTTTTGGACTAGAACCTATTGCAATTTTATCAAGAAACTCAAGCATCCATAAAACAACCTTTATTGGCAACTTATGGTGTGAACATCACTTTGACAAGGGTTTCAAATCAAGGTAACATTATCATTTATCACTTGTAATTTCAGTCAATTATTGTTTTGGCCTCTTCCCATCCTAAGGCATGCCATCTTGATCATCATCATTTGTTGTATGTGGAGGTGGAAAGACACAAACATGGTTTGAATTAGTAAAATCCATATACAACACAACATTTTCCCCTATTTTCATGTGTGAAAGTCAAATTATAAAGTTTTGTCAGGAGCAACTCACAAAAAACACATAGTAGATTGTAACCTACCATCTAAAGTTTACAGATATTGAAAAAGAAACAACTCCAGTCTAGGGTACCCACACCCCTAACAACCTAATTTAGGCTCAACTTTTAGTCATAGTTTCCTCTATGTGTCCCTTTTCTAGATATGTAATTGTTCCAATAGTTCTCATTTTTGTTTGTGCAATAAATTACATTTTCATATCTAAGTTTTATGTCAAATAGGCTATTTAAAACACACATCAAATTTCTCCCCTTTGTAACTCAAAAGAACCAAAAACTTAGGAGATTGAATCTCCCTTGTGGTAGCTAGCCAATCATCAAACTCTAGTTGGTTTGTATTCAAAAATAGAGGGAAAGTGAAAATAAGTTGATCCTAGTTAATCTAGTTGGATTTAGGATCACTTTTCCTTCTCTACATTTTGGTGAAACGTGACATATCCTACACTTGCAATTTTTTTTATTTTCATAGCATAAACTATAAAAATGAATAAAAATCCTAAGTTATTTAAATGTCTTGTTATTGATTTGCATTTTTTCCATTTTCAAAATTAAGCATTTACATTCTTTGCTCATTAACATTAAACACCTTGTTGAATTCAATTTAGAGAAAAATTGCAAAATATTTTGAATTTTTTTACATAATTTCATATATGATTTTCCTTGTTTAGGTCTTAGATTTGGTATACTTCATTTCACTTTTCAAATGTTACATGTTTACTTTGGAAAAATAGAGCATTTAAAGCATTTTGTTCCTTACAAAACATAAAATTAAACACATTTTGCCACATTTTCATTAGCATATTAGTTTTATCAAAATGTCATACCTCATGGGGATACTCATTTTTGCATTTAATTTCTTCCATCATCTGCCTTGAATGCTTAAAATCCCTCATTTATGCTTGCATGTGCCTCTAATAATCAAATTAGGGCATATTGATTTCTTGAGATTTTATAGACTTTAAACCTATACTATCGCAAAAAAACCTACAAATTCTAGTCTACCTATGAAGGATTTGAAACCTAAAAAAAATTTACTTCTAGACTAGGGCACCCATGCCCTTAGCCAACTAGTTTCACCCCCTTTTTATGTGTCAAACCTTGATATGTAGTCTCTGCTCAGATTTGATCTTAGTTTCTAGAAATCTGTCCAAAAAATTCTAGATTTTATTGTGCGTCGCCACTTTGGCCCTAATTCACCTAATTTATTGCATCGCCATACAAAAAGGACAATAATAACATTTTATTTTCAAAAATCTACTTTTGATATAGCAAAATATGGATTTTCTAAAAAAATCAGGGCACTACCCTAAATCCCATTCCATACTGTTAAAAGTGATATACATCAACCTTTGGCTGACCAAGAGTGTTTCTACCCATGATAATATCTTGGTACAAATGAATAAAATAATTGATACATTTATTAACATCACTTTACGTAATCTTCATTCTTTAAGTAATCATGAAACTCATGTTTGCCCCTCTCCTAATATCTATCCTACTTGTGAGGATATCTTGGTGCAAGAGGATGCAATCATTGATACACATGATTTTCCCTCTCCCAATATCTCTCCTACTTGTGAGGATATCTTGGTGCAAGATGATGCAACCATTTATACCCCATTGATAGAAGATTATCAACAAATATTCAACTTATTTGAAATTGTAAAGATACAATTGATTGTATACCCTCCTTCTCATGTTCCTTAACCTTAAAATATGCCTAATCTAATTATTGGACCTCCTTCAAACCAACCAAAATCTCTTGGTCATATCCTAAAATTTGTAAAAGAACTCACTCAAAAAACTTACAAGTAGACATAAAAATGTGTCACAGAAACCAAATTATCATGTAGTGGCTCACACATATAACACTCAAAATAATAAACAACCAAAGAAAATTCTAACCTTCATTCCATTTCCTCAACCATATCTCCCCCATATCTCGTCTTTCTCAACATAGTGACAAATATTATGATCTTGTTGAGAAACTTCATAATATTCTAGCAAAGATATCTCTTTGGGAGTTAATTCTTGAACTTCATCTACCTACCATGGTATAATCCAAGAGGCTTTGCAAAATATTGTGGTACCACCTTCCATTAAACTGAATGATGTAGCATCCTTGTTAGATGGTATGAAGACCATAAAATTGGATATTACATTTCCTCAACATAAAGTACCTCCTAAAACAAAATCAATATGATGCTCTAATGATTAGGGTCATTATCAATCATTATGGGGTTAGACGTACTTTCATTGACAATGGATCAAGTTTTAATGTTTATGGTATTGGCCTTTTACATAGGCTTGGTGTGGATGAATCTCTTATTACACTCGATGCTCTTTCTATTTGTGGCTTCAATAATGTTGGTACCTGCAACCATTGGGAACAATAACATTACCTATTAAGGTAGGGCTTATGTTTTTACCTACCTTTATCCATGTAATGTCATATCCTCTCTCGTATAACCTTCTTTTGGGTAGACTGTGGATTCATGTCATGAAGGGAATCCCATCCACTCTTCATCATACAGTGAAATATGAATATAATAATAAGATATATATGGTTATTAGGTAGATGAAGAAAGTGATCTACATGTTGAAGTTGAGCATAACATTTCCAACTCTCTTATTAATTTGATTCATATTTAAAAACCATTTCCCTCCAATGATAATGATACTATGAATGACGATGATTGGGCTTTGTTAGATTTTACACCTACTTTTTATTGGAGAGTATAAAATCCAACCAACAAATCCTAAAGGTTCAAAAGTGGCTTAAACACAATTTTTTCATTCTTCTTCTTAAAATAAAAATAATGATCTAAATATTGCTTCATCTTCAAATACATGCTTTGGTGATGATTGGGTATCATTATAATTTTCACCCTCCTTTGTGGGAGGGCACAAAATCTCACAATCTAAACATAAGGAGTCTTTTTTTTAATTGCTTAATCTTCTTCTACATCAAAAAATATGAAAACATCATCATCCCATGATGGAAATTGGGGCTCTTTAGCTTTCATCCCTCATGTGTTGGCGATATCTAATCTAAAATTTCAACCCCTAAAAAGAATTTTCATTCTTGAAAAAGTATCAATTCTTCTTATAATCATTTATACAAGACTTCTCCTCCTCCATTTGAGTTGGAAAAGCATTATGGGATTGGATTTATACTTCTTTCTGAACTTGGATATAAGGAAAACATGGAACAAAGAGTTAAGGATAATGTGAAGTCTACACCATACCTTGTTAAAAGGGGTCTATGTTTCCAACCTTATATATCTTCTACATCTAATCCTCTATCATCTACTACATTTATAACTTCATGAGGTAAGCAAAAAAAAAAATATTCACAAGAGAAAGGGTTGTCTCCTAATCCTCATCCTCTAGTTGAGCTAGAGCATATTTTTTTGAGGCTTCTTAAATCCCACTTGAATACTCTTCCTTCTCCAACACGTATAAATTTTCATAAACATTATCAAGAAAATCATTATTTTTGTGAATATTATCGAGTGCATGGCAATTTCACAAATAAATGTTAGGCCTTGAGAAATAAAATATAACTTCTTGATTGTGGTGTTTTCACTCTTCCATGTGTTGATACACCTATTCACTCTTAATAATAAGATTTTCTTCTAGTGTTAATCCTCACTATGTGGCATTTGTAGCTCCATGTGTTTGTACATTTCCATTCATAGTGGTTCAATCTTATGTGCAACCATAGTTCATGTATGGTAGCAATATGATAGTTTGTAGCATGGTTGTCCTTGCCTTTACACTTGGAAGGCAAGGATAGATAGCTTTGGAGGTGTGCATTTTTCTTGAGGATCCCCTCTTCCCCTTCTTTTCCTTGAAATATCAACATAGAAAGTATGTCGATATTTTATGGGGGGCATATCACCCTATCCATTTTATTGGTATCATGTGAGATTTGAATTACCGAAATATCCCCTTGGTGGTGGTGTTGTTTATAATGACCCTTGAGGTATGGTTATCAATTTGTCCCCTATGACGTTAAGTGTTTACTCATCCCCTACGATGTTAAACATTTATACACTCCTTGAAGCATGATTTTACAAATAGTCCATAGACCTAGCATAACAAAGCTTGTTGGCCTATGAACTTGAGCATTTTAACATGGCCACCTAGCATATAACACAACTTTATTTCCAGTGGAGCCATGTGTTTCATGAGTCAACTAGCATAACACAACTTTCTAGCCTTGTGAAACCCATCATAGTGAATAGATACCTAGTATAACATAGCTTGCTAGCTAGTAGATCTATGTAACTCATAAGTGATTTATTATAATAAAAAAATTTGTTCCAAAGAGAGAACCTCATTTCTAACATCTCATTTGATGCATGATGTTTGGTATGGAGACAAATTTTCAAGCTAAGGTCTCCCTACCTTACTGACTCAAATTTTTTTAGCGTACTTTGTGTTTTATGTTTTATTTTATGCATATGTGTTTACATTATTGTTTATATTGTGTTGGTCATGTGTTTCCTTGTGTATTTTGTGTGTTTTCTCTATGTATTCCATGTGTTTATTTCATATATTCCTTGTATGTATTGTGTTTTCTTTATGTATGCTTTTATGTGTATTCCATGTATGTTTGAGTTTTTCCTTGTCTTGTGTGTGATATATTTGATTCTTATGTGTTTTAACATTGTAGATTGATGGGATCTTAAGTTGGGGGATTGTGCACCCCTCAACTTGATGTCATCTTGTATCTTTCAAATTTTGATAAAATAATCTATTCTATTCCTTTAGTGTGAGTATGAACATAAGATCATACTCTCACTAAAGTGGGGGCTAAATATAGCATCATAAATTGTCGACCTAGACAATTTCACACTACATGAAGACATTATTTAACCTATTAATTTAATTATATTAATAATATATTCATTTCAAGGTCATATTATGAAAATAAATTAAAATTCCTGACATCCCAATAAACTTGAACAAAAAGCACCCAATCAAGGGAATGTGCACCCTTGACCATAAATGTGACCTATTTCAATTTTTTAATATTTTAATGTCTATCCTTGGAGAATTAAAAAGATCTCAAGTCAACTTATAATCAAAAATATCAATCAAGATGCATACGTAAACAACTTTTCTTCTCATTTGAACATTAGAAGGCACTTTATGAAGAAGAATTATGAGGATGTATTGATTTATCCTCTACATGATAGCTACAATGATCTATTGTGTTTTTTGGACTAGCCTCTTGCAAGTCTATCGAGCAATTCAAGCATCCATCAAACAACATTCGGTGGTAACTTATGGTGTGAACGTCACTTTGACAAGGGTTTCATATCAATGTAACATTATCATTTGTCATTTGTCATTTCATTCAATTATTGTTTAGGCATTTGCTCGACCTAGGGCACACCCTCTTGATCATAATAATTTTCTATGTGTGGATGTGGAAACACCAAAATGAGGTTTGAATTAGGTAAGCCCCTATACAACAAAACCTTTTCCCCTTTTTTCATGTGTTTAGGTTAGATAGGAAAGTTTTGTTGGGAGTAGGTCATAGAAAACACAAAGCAGACTATATGAAGTTTATAGATCTCAAAAAAATAGCAACTCTGGTCTAGGGTGCCATACTCCTATCCACCCAATTTAGACTCGACTTTCAGTCACATGTTACTCATTGTGTCCCATTTCAAGATTTTTAACTGTTACTCATTTTTGTTATTTACTCAAGTTGATTGAGTCTAGAGTGTTTGCAAACTGAAAGTGAAGTACATTTCTTATCTATCTTCCTTATATTGAATTCAATTGTATAAACATAAAAATCAAAGAGATTACAAGTTTTAGTAACAGATTATTGCATTTATACAAGTGCATACAATATTGAAAAGTTTTGCACAAATATTTCTAGAAGTAATCTTTATTGATTCAAAAGTACATATTTACCTCACACAAGATGTGAGACTTAACTTGTTCAATGGAAATGAAGTACAATTTATGCATTGATGGATTAAAAGAACAAAATACACATATGGGGTAAGAGGCCAGTCATTTCTTGATGACTGGTCAATGTCTGCTGTCTTGTTCTATCTCCTGCTTTGAGCTATCTCGTGTCCTCCATAGCTCCTTGCTCCCAACCCTTGCATTTAGAAATTGCAATGATGTTAGAGAAGTATTATAAGCAATGAAGACTCCTAACACTAGATGTACATGCACCCATGAATGTATAAACTGTCCCTCAAATACATTAAAAAAACATATAAACTGTACATATCATGTGTAGATATAGGAAAAGCAATCTTATTGTTTCATCAAATCTCAACATGTGGGATAAAACGTGGCTCCCACAAGGGTTGAGCCCAATGTGCTGCATTGTTGTGATTTTAATGATATTGAAAGATTATTCATCAAATGGATCATCTCTTTATGGTTCACACAAATAAGTACCTATCATTTATGGCAATGAGTTAACAGTCACTGTCATAAGTGACATGTAGTTATTCAGGAAAATCATAAAGCATGAATCAAATATCAAAGGATATCAGGAATACCAAAAGATTAGAAGATCATGTATGAAAATTAATATTGATAGTAGCTGCAAGTATCTACTTTGAGGAAGAACATATGTAATAGGACTGTTGAAAGGAAAGAGTGAAGCAATGGTCAAAGTTTCAAAAGATAATCAGCATTGTCTACAATAACAAAGATATATATATACCAGGCCCTCACCAAAGTTTGTCATCCAACAAGCTTCATATTGTTTCTTGCATGTATGCCATCTTCTTGTTATAGTTTGTTTTACATAAATAGGCATGGAGGGAAATCCAAAGGACATGCATACATGAGTAAGGAATGGTTTGTGACAAAGTGCAATACAGTGGAGGTTATACATTTTTTCCTTTATGAACTAGGGATTTTATGCAATACTATTGTTACATTATTTCTAGTAGGAATGGTGAATAGTTGTGGAACAAAGTGACAAGGATTGTGGAGTTTATCTTGGGCAGTGTTCCTTTTTAGGCCCAAAAGTATATTAACATAAGAATGCATTGAAGGTATTATGTTACAAAAACACTATGAAGAAATCATAGTACATTGAAGTACCGAGGAAATAGATAGCCACCATAGTTAAAACTCCAAATACAAGATTGCATGCAAGGAAGCCCCAACTCTCAAGTATCAAAGGATATAAGGAACTTGACTAATGGTAAGATAGAAAATAAACAAAAGCCAAGCCCTAGAGAGTTAAACAGAGAAAACCATTGAGGGTTTTCTAATAGAGATTCTCCAGAGGCTGAATCTTCAGCCATGGAGATATACATGACAAGGTATATCAAAGAAACCATGAAAGGAACATTTAAAAATGGTGAGAAACCACATGAAGTTGCGGCCACTAAAGGCCTTTTTGGAAAAAAAATGAACAAATAGAAGTTCTTTTCAAAAGATTTCTTCTAAAAATTGGCTTACCAGTGAATGGCTAAGTTGAAAATGCAAGGAAGAGTGCCTCCGTGTCATCAAAATCCATCACATAAATTCTTTAGTCGAGCTTCCATGAAAACCTCGGTTTCGGCAGTGCTAGCTTCTTCATGAAGCTTCTACAAATGAAGTGAGAAAATGTCGATTCTCTTTTCTTTTAGGGTTTCAAATCCTATACCAAGGGCCGATTGAAGATAGGCATTTTTTCCTTTATTTTATAAAAAACAATGCCAACTTAATATGTCGTGGGTCCTCACAATGGAGTATTATTTGCATTATGCAAATATTTTGTGCCTTGTAGTATTTTTGCAAACTTTATAATGTGATGTCACATCATACCCTTGTGGAACTCTTGTGACACATGTATGCCACCTCACCTCAGTGAGCTACTAGAATTGTTAGATAATTTTCATCTTTTGCATATGTATTTATTATAAAACAAAATGACTTTAAGGTGCAATTATAAGCCTTAAATTATTTTGTTATTTTAAAAGAAATTACAAAATGATGGAGATTTTCAACATTTAGTGAGAGTTATGCTTTCAAACAAATGGAGGGTATATAGGGTAGTTTGTTTTCAGTTTGAAGGAATGTACCCACATTTTTAGGGGCATTTATTCATCTTGTTGAAGGTTTTTATGGAATCTAGGGGTGGTTTTGCATGCCTAGATGCTTGGCATGGTCAAAACCACTTTCCCCACATGTTGGAGACAATTTTGGGGGGAATCTACTACCTCATTTTTAGGCTTTTCTGGTGGATCGGACCCAAGGTAGTTGCTTGCCCCAATTTTGGTGCAACTACTTGGGTTGTGTGATATATTGACTCTTGTAACACATTTTGGGAGTTAGTTCAAAATTGGTAGATTTCTGGAGAGTGTGATTTTTACAGTCCTTCATCAAACTTCAACACTCTTTGTAACTCATCTTGTCATGTAAAATAGTGAGTACCTTGGATGTTAATAGTATTGAGTTATTTTTCCCTCTCATTGCTTGCTTTCTTTTGTGCATTTCTTTATGGTGATTGATTGAACTACTTGTGAAATCTACACTTTTCGTTGTATTTATGTCTCACTGAAAACACCTTGTTGCAAGAAGATATATGTTTACAGGTTTTGAGTTTTGTGGAAAAATGCAAGAGTTCTAGTTATGAAATATATTTTTTCTTTAGGATCTTGTGTCAACACTCTCTTATAAAATATTTGTGTAAGCAATATGTAGAAATGAGTTGTGTAAGCTTCTTTCCAGCTATTAACTGAATTGTGTAATTGAGATTAGTTTACGTATTTTAGTCAGTTTGGGTGTTTCACCATAGAATAGTAGTTTTCATTTTCATTTTAAAGTTACATCTTTCTCACCTTTTACTCAAAAAAGAAAAGTAGTAGTTTAGGTGATATCCAATAAAGAACCAACTTTCTCTGGAGGTCCTTTTCTGCCATAAGGTTACTCACAACCTTAGAAAATTTTGCATGTTTCACATGATTAGCTACGTTAAGTTTCAACTAGGGTAAAAATCATAGTGTTAACAGTAACTATTCCAATAGTTTTCATTTTCATTTGTGTGATAGATTACATTTTCAGACCTAGGGTTTATGTCAAATAGGCTAATTAAAATACACATCAAATTTCTTGCCTTTTCAACTCAAAATGACCAAAACCATAAGATATTGGCTCTCCCTTGTGGTAGCTAGCCAATCATCAAACCCTAGTTTGTTTGTGTTGGAATGTAGAGGGAAAGTGAAAAGAAGTTGATCCTAGTTAATCTAGTTGGATCTAGGACTAGTTTCTCTACTCTACTCAATCTAATCCTAGGAAGGCATTGAATTTCCAAGATGAAGGAAGTTCCTTCCATACTATTCTAATAAATTCACTTCCTATTCTTAGATAAAATTCATGTTGTTTAGGGAGATCTAGAACCCTTTAACATGGTCAAAGTTTACCAATATACCATGAAATAGGTGTAAATAAGAGAACTACACCTAAGTTGTATCTACAAAGTATTCATATATGAAAAGTAGATTAAATTTGAAAATATATGAAAAAATATAAGGAGCCTATCAAAGATCAATAGATTAGAGCCTATAAAAAGGGCAAATCTCCAAGTAATTGTCACATCCTTGTCAGCAAGGGCCTTTTTACGTGGAAAATGAAACAAATTAATAAGTAAACTCATTAGTCAAAGAGGACGATAGGAGAAAACCTACATTTAATAGGAATGAGGCAAGTATGGCACAAAGGGTCATAGGGAATGACAACCTTGTCTAGGGATGACCAAATTCTAAGAGCCGTGTGGAAAAATAAACCCCAGTGCTGCCTTAAATTTCTCATGACCCCTACATTGGGGAACACACACACAGATGTGGTAAAAGAAAAATGCAGAGAGAGTAAAGGGGAAAAAAAAAGGATAAAGGGATTTTTGATGACACGGGGAAAGGAAATTTTTGAGCAAAAGTTACAAGATCACAAGAAAGAGGAAATCGTGCCAGTAAAAAGTGGTTTTGGAGGAAAAAACTCGACACTAGAGGCATCAAGAGGAAGGACAGTAGATTTCAGTGCCTAAATCAAGAATATCTTCAACTCCAACCTTAAAGCTAAGTATAAAATTTTTTCAATAGAATTGGGTTAGGTATATCTTCTCTTATGGCTGTCATATAAGAGTTTAGGGGAGACTATGATAGAATTCTGAATGATAACTAAAATAATATTTATGATTAAAATCATTTGACATGATCCTTCAAAATCGTAACATGCTAAGGTTTGCTTGGGTTTTGTTTTTAATAACAATGACTAGAAGTTATATTTTTATTCTCATGTGGGATGCAAGGTGTTTGTTGTTATCTTCATTATAAGCGTAATTTATAAATGCTTCTCATTTTTGTAATGACCATCCTACCTAAGAAAAATGCTATTGGATCTATTAATTGGTCGATGATGATACCCATGATTGTCACTCACCTAATCAATTATGAAATATATACATTGACATTTAGAAGCACTCAACTTATGAACTAAGACATACAAATTGTATTATATGATACAATCTATGTTGAAAATCAAATAAGAAGTCAAATTTTAATCCTTACGAAAGTGATCTCTTATTTTTTCTCTATAAATCTAAATAGTTATAGTGTGTAACAAAATAATTCAATAAGGGTTCTAGCACTATTGAATGTGCCTCTCAAGCCATACTCGTGCATGACATTATTTTTAATAACTTTATTGATGATCAATTTCTTCATATGTGGTACGTAGTATATTGGGTCATAATCAACTAAGACGATTATAGCCAATAGTGGCATAAGAAGATTATGTAATCATTAAGTTACTAGACCATGGCTTAGAGAAGTTTCTTCGACCTTAACCTCTATCTTGAAATTAGAGCATGTTATATTGCGAAGAGTTTCGATTGAGGTTGGCATTAAGGGAAATATTATTTATGATTTCTAATGCCATTATTTTAGAAATAATTATCTAGACCAATTAGCTAATACTCATCTTTCCTAAGATTAATATCGACATGGCCTTTAATTCAATGAATCTATGAAGTTTAATATGCTTATAATATTGAAATTATTAGATCTTGAGTTATATATAAGCTATCCAGATGCACACAATGATATGACCCTTTGGGAATTTCTCTTGTACTCAAAGGGAGTGTAATAAGTTCCTTTAGGTCATTTTATCTTCCTCGCTTAATATAATAACAACACATGTTATATGATTAAAAAATGTTACTTAGGTATTGGGGTAAAGGCTTTATAAAACTATATGATGTCTAACAAACTTTTCAAATATGAAAACCTTAATACTCAAATTATCGTGTGAACAAAGAAAGGATATTATAGTTGTCATAAACCATAGCATGCTTGCAAACTAAACAAACAATTATTGTTGTTTGATGTGATTGCATCACTGAGATTGAATTAAGGAAACAAACTATTTGTAATCATACTATATATAGCCTCTTTTGATACCTTATTTCTTACCAAAAACCTTGATATTTAGATATGAGTGGCAATGGTGAAATCTTCATTTTTTAGGAACTAAGACTATGTTAAACATAATGGATTTCACTAGATAATAGTGGATATTAACAAATTAATAATTTAATTGGATGTATATGTATTTGGATGTTGATCCAATGGATATAGTGTTGTGAACTTTCTTAACTAGGATTCGAGCAATGATTATAACTCAAAATGAGATCATTAAATTATTATATGCCCTTCAAAGATATTTATTAACCTCTTGAGTAGAAGAACCTCAATTGTGAACCTATTATATGAGTTTTAAATAGAATGATTTTTGATGGGTTGTGTGAACTAAGGAAATTTTGTATTAAGTGATAAGCCTATTCCTTAGGTCAATAAGATGAAAGTATAAGAGAGTTGGGATATCCAAACAAGATTATAAATAAATTGGGTGGATATTGATCCAAGACCTCGATACACTTAAAGGGAGGTGGAACATTGGGATGTGGGAACCTCTGCGTAGGTATCCTTGAGAGGCTTTGTAAGGAGAACTACTTTTGACTTTGACCCGTTTGGGAGCATGAACATAGGCGGTCCTTGGGTGAAGGATGTCCCTATGACTTCAAGTCCATAGGGGGAGGGTTTAGGGGGGATAACTCCAAGGGTTGGGGTTGTTCCTAATTTGTTTGAACTTCTCTCTTTAGTAGGCCTCGATTGAGGCAAAATGGGTACCACATGGGTATGAGCAAGTTAAGGTAATCTAATACTATGTATTTAACACATAATATGATTTTGTATAGTAAGCAAAGATTGACTACCTTATAATTGGTAATTGAATATATGTATATAATGCGAAAAGTCCATCTCGTGTTGGTTCCATGTGACTTTATGTGTTGTGAAGATTGACTCCATATCTAGAGGTCTCTATGTCTAGGCCTTTATATGGCTTGACTCTGATTGTGATTCATGCTATGTATGACTCATCCAAGACTGAACCTCTGGGAGATTTGAGTAGTGATAGGTAGTCATTAGACCACGCCAATAATTGATGTCTAGGCTACTGTGAGGGATTAGTCAACATTCATCTAGTTCACAAAGGTGAAGGTAGTAGGATACCCTGGTTATGATTAAGATACGGTAACTGTTGCACGGGTAGGGACCCATCCGTGTGGGTAACGGTAATTCGAGGCTAACTATTGTATCGAGCAGGTTCACTGGCTGTCATTGAGGGAACATAAGTGACCGAGGTTAGTGTTACCCAAGATTGTGAAGAAGATAGTTTACAATACCACTAAGGTCACAAGGTGGTATATATCGAGAGCTACTTCTTCCTAGGTGGGTAGACTTGTCATCAATAGCCTATAGGCGATTGAAGTCAGAATCCATTGGGTTTGATAGGTTCACTACTTGGGGAAACCCTTGGGTTGGTGAATGGATCCGCAGTGTAGTATGGGATACACCGAATCCCCTTCCCAATTGTTAGTTTGTATACCTATCCTTGTGGGGTTGAGGATAGACCTGTGGTGTAGTATGAGATGCATCGAATCCTCTTCCCATTTGTCCAATGGTGCAAAAGACCCGTGGAAAGGATGGACCCATGGTGTAGTGTGCAATGCATTGATATTCTTTCTATATGGGATGCACTATGGCCATGTGTTAGCCATTGTGGATGTATGTTGGATCTTGTCACTATGTGTATGTGATGCATGTTGGAGCTCATCACTATGTATTTGTGATGTATGTTGGAACTCATTATTGTGTATTCATGATGTATGGTGGGGCTCATCACTGTGTATAGGTGATGTATGTTAGAGCTGGTCACTATGTATTTGTGATATATGCTAAAGGTTGTCACTAATGCAAATGTGAAATGCATATGAGATAATCATGGTTGTACTTGTGATGCACACATGAGCTAATCATCATTATACTTGTGATCTGTGTATGATCCAACCTCTATTGCACCTGGGATCTATGTATGATCTAGCCTTTGTTGCACTTATGATCTATATATGATCTAGTTGTGGTTGCACTTGGGATCTGTGTATGATCCTGACACTATTGTACTTGTGATGTGTATGAGAGAATTAGCTTGTGTATATGGGGGTATGCTCATGACATCCATTGTGTATAATATTTGAGATTATGGTATGAATGACCCCTTGTGAATATTGTGGATGTTTGTGCATTAATGTTTGGTAATGATTGGTATGGACCCAACATTTGATGGCAAAGTTATTAACATTAAATTACAATTGGCTAAGTTGATAACTTACTTATACTTAATTAACAGTCATGGGTTAAAGGTGAGATAATAGATCTCATACAAGAGGTGAGATTGAACTCCCTCTATCATTGTGGGGTGAACTACGATGCCTCTAATTCCCACTAGGGGACACGTAAGAAGGGTCATCGTGAAACCTTGAGGCTTATGACATAGGTCTAGGAATGACCCTAGTTGTATGAGCTTAACACCTTTGAGTGTAAGAGTATAAGTGTGATGTTGGCTGTCATTACCATAGGTGAATGTTGAGTTATTGAAATTAACACTTCTAATCTATATGGAAAATGCTTGGTTGGTTAATCTGATAGTTGTTAATTAAAAAAAAATTGTTGTGCACAAGATGGGGATTTTACATTGGTATCAGAGCAACCAGGTTCAAACGTTGGACCTATGAAGCTCACTTGACTCGGGATTAAGTATGTTTTGTTATACTACCAGCTAACCATAACTAATTTGATCACTTAATATGAATGGTTTTGTTTTGATATTTGAAATGGAATTTTAAGCTCCTAAGATTTGTTGGCTTGTCCTAAGCAAGAAAACTTGGATGGGTGAAAAGAGAATTTTGATATATGAGTTGTAAATGAAAATCATAGTGTGTAGCAGAAGGATAAGGAGTTTCATGATTGCTATTGTCCCTAACTCACTAGTTGGATTTGATTTTACCCCTTGTTATGTGCAAAGTTTCATGGAAAATTTAGGAGTATTAAGAAATCTCCTCATGATGTAAGTATGAATGGATAGGAACTTAAAATCCAAAGAACTTAAGAAGGTGTATTTTGGAAGGTTTAACTAGTAAATGTGTGTACCTAATGGTATAATATAGACCTCTCCTAAGAAAAAATAACCTCTAAATTCAAAAAGGAGGATTAGATTAAGTGAAAATTTTTACTTGAGGGTATATTTTTAGTATGCACCCTCTTAAATATTCTAAAAATTACTCCAAGTTAATCAAATTAAGGAAAGAAAAACCACTTGGGAGATAAAAATAAGGGGTTCAAAAGCAATTAATCTGGCTAATAACACCAAATTTGAAGGAATTAACAAATTTAACCATTTAATAAGTCGGGACGACTTATCCCAAGGGGGGAAGGATGTCACATCCCTGTCAGCAAGGGCCTTTTTACATGGAAAATGAAACAAATTAATAACTAAACTCATCAATAAAAGAGGATGCTAGGAGACAACTTGCATTTAATAAGAATGAGGTAGGTATGGCACAAAGGGTGGTAGGTCATGGCACCCTTGTCTAGGGATGACCAAATTCTGAGAATCGTATGGAAAAATAAACCCCAATGCTACCTTAAATCTCTCATGACCCCTACATTGGGGAACACACACACAAATGTGGTAAAAGAAAAATACAAAGAGAGTAGAGGGGGAAAAAAGGATAGAGGGATGGGAAGAGAGGGAAAAGCATAATTCGCTTAGAGGAGGAGGAGGTAGATATTATAGGGCACAAGAAATGACACACAAGTAAATTATTTAACCCTTTTCCCATGGCTTCAATAAACATGCATTCGAGGGCATAGTAAGAACACAAATTCTCACAACCTCGTGATTGGGGATACTTGCTATTCTAAGAGGGAGAACAAAGAAAAATGCAGGGAGATAATTCATAGGATTTGTTTCTAAGAGGAAATGTGAGACTAAGGCATGGGAGGAGAAGATTTTGATCAAACTTATGGGAGAAAGAAAGAATAGGAATGCAATCTTAGGAAAGAGAAGAGGATGTGATGGTGTGGAGCCTGATCAGTCTCCAAGTGGGAGATTGTTGGTATGTGGCGACTGATCATGCTATACTTTATAGCCCATGGTATACTTTTTCGCGTGATCACCGAAAAAGGGAAAAATCCGATTTTGTAGAACCCTAAAATCTGGAAGCTTCTAAGCTTGGTAAAAAGGGGTTCGGATGGGTATTTTTTAGTATGATGAAAAATGCGATTATTTGCAAGATTGTAATAGGTTTTACATTGGATAATAAAAGTGTTGGATGGCTGCGGTTTGGTGGATGTAGCCCAGATTGGGTGAACCACTTTAAATCTTTGTGTTATGATTTATTCTATGTATGTTTTAGTTTCTCTGTTTTTATATAAAATTTGCATTTAATTGTTAGATCTGCCATCTCTAACCCTAACAGAGGAATGCAGAGTAGGGTGTAAAGAATGGAATATATGCCACTAAAATCTATAACTTTGAGCCTTTTTAGGGAGAAAATACCCAAAGGAAATTCTAGATAGAAGTGATTAGGAAGGATGGTGTACAGAGGGAAGGAATCTTGACACCCTCCATTAATCTGCAATTTAGAGACCTATTTTTGAAGAAAAAAAAAGTCGAAGGTGGGTGTCTGAGGGTAGAACGTGGTCTCATGGAATGCACAAGAATTTTGGGTATGTACATAATATATTTGTTGAAAAGGCTTTAGATAATTTCGAGCAAAATCAATTGGTGAGTGTGAAGAAAGACTAGACAATCATTGCCCACATCAACCCTGCTTATGAGTCTAGAACAATGTAGGTAAATCTAGTGAAGTATAAAGGATAGAGGGGATTTTGATGACATGAGGAAAGGAGAATTTTGAGAAAAGGTTACAAGATCACAAGAAAGAGGAAATTGTGCTAGTAAAAAGTGGTTTTGGAGGAAGAAAATCGACACTAGAGGCATCTAGAGGAAGGACGGTAAATTTTAGTGCCTAAATCAAGAATATCTTCCACTCCAACCTTAAGTTAAGTATAAACATTTCTCAATAGCATTGGGTTTGGTATATCTTCTCTTATGGTTGTCATTTAAGAGTTTAGGGGAGACTATGATAGAATATTGAATGATAACTAAAATAATATTTCCAATTTAAATCATTTGCCATGATCCTTCATACTCATAACATGCTAAGGTTTGCTTGGTTTTTTGTTTTTAATAACAATAACTAGAAGTTATATTTTTATCCTCATGTGTGATGCAAGTTGTTTATGGTTATCTTGGTTATAAGCATCATTTATAAATGCTTCTCATTCTTGTAATGACCATCCTACCTAAGAAAAATGCTATTGGATCTATTAATTGGTTGATGATGATACCCGTGATTGTCACTCACCTAATCAATTATGAAATATATACATTGACATTTAGATGCAATCAACTTATGAACTAAGACATAAGAATTGTATTATATGATACCATCTATGTTGAAAACCAAATAAGAAGTAATATTTTAATCCTTACGAAAGTGGTCTCTTATTTGTTCTCTCTAAATCTAAATAGTTAAAGTGTGTAACAAAATAATTCAATAAGGGTTCTAGCACAGTTGAATGTGCCTCTCGAGCCATACTTGTGCATGACATTACTTTTAATAACTTTATTGATGATCAATTTCTTCATAAGTGGTACGTAGTTTATTGGGTCATAATCAACTAAGACGATTATATCCAATAGTGGCATAAGAAGATTATGTAATCATTAAGTTACTAGACCATGGCTTAGAGAAGTGTCTTCAACCTTAACCTCTATCTTGAAATTAGAGCATGTTATATTGTGAAGAGTTTCTGTTGAGGTTGGCATTAAGCGAAATATTATTTATGATTTCTAATGCCATTATTTTAGAAATAATTATCTAGACCAATTAGCTAATACTCATCTTTCCTAAGATTAATATTGACATGGCCTTTAATTTAGTGAATCTATGAAGTTTAATATGCTTATAATATTGAAATTATTAGATTTCGAGTTATATATATATATATAGCTATCCAGATGCATGTAATGATATAAACCTTTGGAATTTCTCTTGTACTCGAAAGGGGTGTAATAAGTTCCTTTAGGTTTTTTTATCCTCCTCGCTTAATATAATAACAGCACATGTTATATGATTAAAAAATGTTACTTAGGTATTGGGGTAAAGGATTTATAAAACTATATGATGTCTAACAAACTTTTCAAATATGAAAACCTTAATACTCAAATTATCGTGTGAACAAAGAAAGGATATTATAGTTGTCATAAACCATAGCATGCTTGCAAACTAAACAAACAATTATTGTTGTTTGATGTGATTGCATCACTGAGATTGAATTAAGGAAACAAACTATTTGTAATCATACTATATATAACCTCTTTTGATACCTTATTTCTTACCAAAAAAACTTGATATTCGGATATAAGTGGCGAGGGCGAACTCTTAATATTTGAGGAACTAAGACTATGTTAAACATAATGGATTTCACTAGATAATAAAGGATATTAATAGTTTAATAATTTAATTGGATGTATATGTATTTGGATGTTGATCTAAATGATATAGTGTTGCGAACTTTCTTAAGTAGGATTCTGACAATGATCATAACTCAAAATGAGATCATAAAATTACTTTATGTCCTTCCAAGATATTTATTAACCTCTTGAGTATAAGAACCTCAATTGTGAACCTATTATATGAGTTTCAAATAGAATGATTTTTGATGGGTTGTGTGAACCAAGGTAATTTTGTATTAAGTGATAAGCCTATTCCTTAGGTGAATAAGATGAAAGTATAAGAGAGTCAGGATATCCAAACAAGATTATAAATAAATAGGGTGGATATTGATCCAAGACCTTGATGCACTTAAAGGGAGGTGAAACATTGGGATGTGGGAACCTATGCGTAGGTATCCTTGAGAGGCTTTGTTAGGAGAACGACATGTGACTTTGACCTATTTGGGAGCAGGAACATAGGAGGTCCTTGGGTGAAGGATGTCCCTGTGACTTCAAGTCCATAGGGGGTGGGTTCATGGGGGTGGATAACTCTAAGGGTTGGGGTTGTTCCTAATTGGTTTGAAATTCTCTCTTTAGTAGGCCTCGGTTGAGGCAGAATGGGTACCAGATGGATATGAGCAAGTTAAGGTGATCTAATACTATGCATTTAACACATAATATGCTTTTGTATAGTAAGCGAAGATTGACTACCTTATAATTGGTAATTGAATTTATGTATATGATGTGAAAATTCCATCTCATGTTGGTTCTATGCAACTTTATGTGTTGTGAAGATTGACTCCATTTCTAGAGTTCTCTATGTCTAGGCCTTTATATGTGTTGACTCTAACTGTGATTCATGTTATGTATGACCCATCCAAGAGTGAACCTCCAGGAGATTTGAGTAGTGACAAACAGTCATTGGACCATGCCAATGGTCGATGTCTGGGCTATTGTGAGGGATTACTCAACCTTCACCTGGTTCACAGAGGTGAAGGTAGTAGGCTACCCTAGTTATGATTAAGATACAGTAATGGTTGCACGGGTAGGGACCCATATGTGTGGGTAATGGTAATCCAGAGCTAACCATTGTATTGAGGGGGTTCACTGGTTGTCAGCGAGGGCATGAAAGTGACCGAGGTTACCCGAGATTGTGAAGAAGATAACTAACAATACCACTAAGGTCACAAGGGGGTATATGTCAAGAGCTACTTCTTCTTGGGTGGACAAACTTGTCATCGATGGCCTATAGAAAATTGAAGTTGGAATCCACTGAGTTTGGTAGGTTTACTACTTGGGGAAACCCTTGGGATGGTGGATGGATCCACGGTGTAGTATGGGATGCACCAAATCCCATTCCCAATTGTCAGACTGTATACCTATCCTTGTGGGGTTGAGGACGGACCCGCAATGCAGTATGAGATGCACTAAATCCTCTTCCCATTTGTCCAATGGTGCAGAAGATCGGTGGAAAGGATGGACCCACAGTGCAGTATGCAATGCACTGATATTCTTTCTATCTAGGATGCATTATGGACATGTGTTATCCATTGTAATCATTCATTGTGGATGTATGTTGGATCTTATCACTATGTATATGTGATGCATGTTGGAGCTCATCACTATGTACTTGTGATGTATGTTGGAACTCGCTATTGTGTATTCATGATGTCTGGTGGGGCTTGTCACTATGTATAGGTGATGTATGTTATATCTAGTCACTATGTATTTGTGATATATGTTGGAAGTTGTCACTAATGTAAATGTGAAATGCATATGAGACAATCATAGTTGTACTTGTGATGTACACATGAACTAATCATCATTATACTTGTGATTTGTGTATGATCTAGCCTCTGTTGCACTTGGGATCTATATATGATCCAACCTTTGTTGCACTTGTGATCTATGTATGATCCAGTTGTGGTTGCACCTGGGATCTATGTATGATCCTGACACTATTGTACTTGTGATGTGTATGAGAAAACCAGCTTGTGTATATGGAGGTATGCTCGTGATAGCCATTGTGTATAATCTTTGACATTACAGTATGAATGACCCCTTGTGAATATTGTGGATGTTTATGCATTAATGTTTGGTAATGATTGGTATGGACCCAACACTTGATGGCGAAGTTATTAACATTATATTATAATTGGCTAAGTTGATAACTTACTTATACTTAATTAACAGTCATGGGTTAAAGATGAGATAATAGATCACATACAAGAGGTGAGATTGAACCCCCTCTATCATTGTGGTGCGAACTATGATGTCTTTAATTCCCACTAGGGGACACACAGGCATGGTCACCATGAACCCTTGAGGCTTAGGTCGTAGGTTTAAGAATGACCCCAGTTGTATGAGCTTAACACCTTTGAGTGTAAGAGTATAAGTATGATTTTGATTGTCGTTACCATGGGTGAATGTTGAGTTATTGAAATTAACACTTCTAATCTATATGAAAAATGCTTGGTTGGTTAAGCTAGTAGTTGTTAATTGAAAAAAAATTGTTGTACCTGAGATGGGGATTTTACAGTAAGGTCTAATCATCTCAACTAGAACTAATACTAATATAATGGATCTTTTATAGAATGAACAACCCTTTCAATCCATCTTTAGAGAATCCTATATGATCAACATAATCATAGAAATTAATATAATCACACGATGATGAATAAATAATATTTCTCATCTAGACCCCACCAATATAATAGTTTCCCATAGTTTTCATGGATTTTATTTACACTTGCATATTTGATAATGAATTGAAAAACATATTGAGGCTCCTTCAATAGTCTTTAGAAGAACTGACTTGACTAAAACAATCTTACCCATCACTTAAATGCAATATAATGACCCATGGGAACCTCTCCCAATTCTAAATCAAGGAAATACAAATATTTCCTAACAAAGAA
Source organism: Sequoia sempervirens (assembly GCA_007258455.2). Classification (NCBI taxonomy): domain Eukaryota; kingdom Viridiplantae; phylum Streptophyta; class Pinopsida; order Cupressales; family Cupressaceae; genus Sequoia; species Sequoia sempervirens. The sequence continues at coordinate 89,012 of VDFB02096374.1, read as the reverse complement.
AAAATGAGTGTGGAAGAGTTTTAAAAACAATTGCACATAATTATAGGGATGGGGCCAACAATTTTATAAATATCTAATAGGTATATACCAATTATTTTATGGCTTTATGGCTAGAACCTAATGGGAAGAAAAATAAACTTCATCCCTCTAAGAGAGCTAGAACAATTATAGAATCCCTTTGATTTATTTCAAGTTTTACAACTCCAATTATGATATTGTGTACACATATATTTACAAGATGAGTTTTATCTTCTAACTAGACTTCTATCCCTTGAAGGAACCTTTTATTTGACTCCATCCCATCAACAAGATTTTCAATCTCTAAGCTAGCTCATGAGACCTCAATCCTCACAAGTATGTGCAAGTAGGGATAGCGAGGAAGAAGCCACATTTGGTCCCTACAAAGCAAGAGCATTTAAATTAAAAAAAAAAGCCCAAAGAATAAAATAAATAAGAGAAAAATAAAAATTCATGTGTAATGGAAAGGTCGGGATATAGTTAAGGAAGATGTTAGAAATGATGCTTACATCTTGTACATGATGGAAGACAAATAATTTTATGAAATTATTAATGAATTCCACTCAAAAAGTATTATACCAAAAAATTGATAGTATAAAAATAAACAAAAAATTAAATTTAAAAAATTAAAATATTCCAAAAGAGAATAAAAACATGCATTTCATTAAGTTTCACTCCATCTTTCGCCTATTTATTGTTTATTATTATTTTATTTTTTTTATCTTTGGAATAAAAACATGCATTTCATTAAGTTTCACTCCATCTTCCGCCTATTTATTGTTTATTATTATTTTATTTTTTTAATCTTAGGAGTCTTAGGTTACTCAATATAATTTACCTTTACTAAGCCACAAATTCCCACAATTATTGCCACCATTATCAGTTTGTATTATGAACAATTGAACAAATAAAGTCAAACTTATAACTTTAAACTAATATCCATCTTAACTATCATCTAGTTAAGTCTAAATAAATTAATATTAAATTAAACCTTTAATGCCTAGTAGAAGCTAGAAAGTAGGTCCTCCCATATCTCCTCGACAAGGAAGTCTTTGGTTGCACTTAGCTCCTTACTCACCTATATTAATCTTTAGGTTAGAGGGGTAAAAACTCCACAAAAATAAAATAAAAAATGCTAATGTTCATACTCTCAAGTGGAGAATACCCTAAGTTCAAATCTCAACGATGACATTCCAAAAAAGGGAAAAAGAGAGAAATAATCTAAGAAAATACATGCATAAGTTATGTAAATCCAAGAATCTAGCTCACTTTCTAGGGCTATACTTTCTAAGGAGCTAATCCTTTACCCTAGGTCTAACTTGTTGACCATCTCTTTTGGTCCAAGTCTAGAGAAGGTACCATTTTTTTTCTTGGCTATGTCAAAAGCTAGTTGTTGAGAACCATCATTAGTTAGTAAATTTGGTGTAGTAGGTACATGCACTCAACTCAATGGATCCTAATATCCCTTATCAAGTGACTTAAAACCCAAAGAAACTATAGAGCACAATGAAAGCTAAATAACAAATAGAACAATTATACCATATTGCCTTTAAAGCCTCCATGATTTACCTCCATAGCACCTTCTAGCTTGTTGCAAGTGTGTGATTGTCGCCCTCAGATTTGAGTGTGTGAGCAAGTGACTATGACAATTGTCCAATGTAAGGTTTGAAGGATTTGGAATGACAAATAATATAGTATCATGCAAATGATAAGTATTAAAATTATGCCAATATGACTATGCCTATGAAATCAAATATGCCAAATGCCAAGAATGCTACAAAATGTAAGTATAAGTGTTGTTAACTAATGAAGTGGTCCTGAGAATGTGAGCAAAATTGGCATTTTATAGAAAAAATGCAATTTTGGATGGATGGTCAAGATTGCAGGTGACAACCCATAATTAGGGTTAGGGAAAGAATCTTAAATGAGTGGCCAAGATGCAATTTTAGAAAATCGCATCGACGATTGAGAATAAATGTGAAAATTAGCCAAAAAGATAAAGATTTTGAAAATCAAGAAGATAAAGATTGGGCAAAAGATAAGCTTTGGAAAATCAAGAAGATAAAGACTAGACAGAAAAATCAGATTTGAAAAATCAAGAATTTGATCAATTACTTGATTTATGGAAGAATATTACCATTTCTGAATTAAAATTAATTTAAAAATGTGGATTTTGTGTGACAGTAAATAATCTTTTTAGATTCTTTACTAAAAGAAGTGACAGTTAATAATGTGAAGCCATTTTAAATAATTAATTTATTTAAAATGAGGGACATTTCAAATAAGGAAATTAAATAATTAAAGATAATTATTTAATTTAGAGAATGTGATTAATAATTAAATAAATTAATAAATCTATTTAATTATAAGAAAATTTAAGAATTAGTGACATATTAAATAAATAGATAAAACATATTTATTTAATAACCAGGAAGACATAAATGGATAAAGATAATTAAATAAATTAAGAATTTTTTTTAATTATGGGAAGATTTAGACAATTAATGATATATTGAATAAATAAATAAAATTTATTTATTTAATAATCATGAAGAATAAAAGGACATGAATTAATTAAATAATTATGAATTACTTAATTAATAGTCGAAGGTGGACCTAGGACATAATTAAAATGTCATAATTATTATAGGATGAAAGTGGTAAAAATGGAGCTTGCAGGCCTAGGTCATTTTTATGTGTCTATAGATATAAACAAAATCATCAAACTATCAAAATTTACCTCTTGACAATATATATTGATTCTAGCTATTTTAAAATTGATTGGAATCTTAACAACTTAAAGTATACTTTTCAACTTGCTCCTAATACATACGAGGACTATTTTGTTCTAATACAAATATAAATAGGAGACTAAATGCAATCAAGCTTCAAGAAGCATACTTCTAGTAAAACATTTCAATTGCTAAATAGAAACAATATGTTTATTAGAAACATGAAGATGGGTGACATGACTTATGCAATCCTTGATAGATTCTTACTAAATAATCGTTCTCATGTCTGCCACTATCTTTTTCTTCGTTAGAGTTCATCCTTATTATGTGTGGAAGAGGTTACTACTTTTGATGTTTTCTTTGTTATATCTAAGACAACTAAAATCATCAAACTATCAATACTAAAATAGAACTACAAATTTACCTCAAGTGGTCCCTTGTTTGGGATTAAATGCACTCATCTACTTCATAAAATATTAATCAATTTTTTATATCATTCATTCACACAATATCAACTAAAATAAATAATTGTCTTGAATTAATTTCTCAAAAAAAGAATACAACTTGTTGGAAAAATATTTGTTATTCCAATATACAAAGTCCATAGAATATATATATATATATATATATATATATATATATATAGATTGGACTATATATATATATAGATTGGACTCTTAACAACTTAAAGTGTACTTTTCAACTTGCTCGTAAGACATAGGAGGATTACTTTTTCTAATACAAATAAAAATAGGAGACTAAATGTAATCAAGCTTCAAGAAGCATACTTCTAGTAAAATATTTCAATCGTTAAATAGAAACAATGGGTCTATTAGAAACATGAAGATGGGTGACATGACTTATGCAATCCTTGATAGATTCTTGCTAAATATCGTTCTCATGTCTGCCACTATCTTTTTCTTTGTTAGAGTTCCTCCTTATTATGTGTGGAAGAGGTTACTACTTTTGATGATTTTTTTGTGGTTAGGATTAGTGGCTACATTCACTCACTTATTTTGCTGCAAGCACTCACTCTATTGGTTGCAAAAACTTTCTCCTTTGGTTGTAGGTCTATGATAGTCTTGGCTATAAAATGTTGCCTTTCTTTCTACATGAGGAGTTAGATTTCTAGAATATTTCTTCTCTAAGATCACTTAAACAAAATGATATGCTCTCTCATTTTGAAAATAATCAACTTAACATAATCATTTACCAAAATATTATAAATCAAATTTAGCTTTTTACTTCAAATATTAGTGCACAGTCTTAAGCATAAGATGGAAATATCTATGAATAGGAAATTAAAACAATCAATACAGAAAATTATAAAACCCATCACTCCCTCCAACCTATTATTTTTCTTATCCTCGAGAAAACTATGATCTTTGGTTTTACATCTGTACCACCCTTCTAAAGTATATTCACTCAGTGGTCCCCTCAACCTATTTCAAATAAAATCTTTTTTGTTCTTCTAGGCACCCCCACCTTGTATCCTCATCCTATATGTAATGAAGATTATATTTCCAGGCTCCAATTTGGTATAGGAAACCAAAGGAGAGGGGGTTGGAACACAAGTGGTAATCAAGGGATTCCATGTTTGTGGGCTATATTGATATACAACTATTCTCTATTGACTGTTGCGAGGTTTTTATAGACAAAGTGAGGCTACTATGAACCCATTCCACTTGATTTTATATAATTCAAGTGTTTCATCTCCTATTCTTGTGACTAGGTTTTTGAACATGGCATAACTTGCTTTCTAGTCTTGCAAGATTTTTCCTTTAGCCACAATTTTTTCTCTTAATGCAACCCATCCTTTCAATAACTGGTTTGGGTTTCTTTCTTCACCTCTAATATTAAGGGAAATGACATCTCCTTTTTTATAATGCTACATTTGGATACCCCTATTTCTTTCATTCCTTATGAAGGATGCCGAGGCCTTTCACTAGACATCCACCACATAAAATATGACGTTAAGTAAAAGAAATACATGTTTACAGACAAAATATGCACCATAAGATATGAAGGCCTCTGATCTTATGGACAAAGAAAACAGTTACAATCTCATCTATGGTTAAAAGATCAACATCATTTAATTGTACAGAAGATCGTGATGATCTAAATGTCTGAGAGAAATGCAGTGAGTTTGCCTCATGCCAACTCTCTTCTCACTGTCTTGTCTGTATTCGTGGTTGTAATGTCAATATCGAAACACTTGCATCTTTGAAAGAGACGTATTGAGACAATTTGTTTCAACCTCAAACACATCACAACCTTATGAAAAAACTGGAGAGTTTTTTTCAGACTTTGGAGTTTTAGTTGATAGCAAATTGCTATTTCATTATAGAAAGAGTGTAGTACTGAGTTTTCTCAATAGAGTTTGTGGCCATATTTAGTAGACACATGAAATGAGTATATTTGACGTTTTATAAAGCTAGTACATTATTGAGAGGTACCCTGTGTTAACGCAAATTAGCAATTTTATGTGGATAAATTTTGTTTTCTGTGGATACTTAGCAACTTTCTGCGGATAACTATCGTTGTTTTATTTGACTGTAAGAAAATTGAGGAATCTCTCTGATTTTTCTTTAAATGGTTCTTTTTTTTCTTAGATAAGTTTCCTATTTTATTGGATAAACTTTCTTAGATAAACTTTTTTTCTTACATAAACATTTTTGTTTTATTGCATAGGCTAACTCCAACTGAACTCCACACTTTATGTGAGATCTTGGATTACCTCATGCTTTGTCTTGCTCTATATAAAGCAATGGTTCTTTGTATATTTTAACATACACTCTCATTTGATATATAGAATACAATTTATTTTATCATATTTTTCTGTCATGCTTTCTTAATCTTTTATTATGCAATTTTATAATTTACAACTCAACTAATATTCCTGAAAATTCTAACAGCCTGTGCTGGATTGATCAGTCTTTGCTTTTTTGAACAGTAGACTGTTACGTTGAATGCAGAATCATACAAAAATGTCACTTGAAGCTCAGCATCTCGGTCATATGAAACGACAAGAAAAGCAATAAACCAAACATTTTCTCCAAAGTTTGTCGTGGAATTACACTTGGCCTTTGGGGTGGTGCAGTGCCACATATTTATGTGGAGCAGCACAGAATAACAGTTGTAGACATTCGGTGCCAAATAAGATTTATATCAGTGGTGCCCAGAAGTGGCAATCTTATTGTGACCTAGGTGGTGAGCCCACTTTGTTTCTTTCAATGGTCAATGACTCTTCAACATTTGTCCATTGCTTTAACTAACAAAGGCCATATAGCATATTTTTTTTTACTGGATATTAGTTAAATTGATCTCAATAAAAGATATTAGATTTTCACAGTTCATAATTATGATAGTCATGTCATGAAGACACAACTAACATAATTGGCTTTGCAATTTATAAGTGGTTGTTTGATAAATGAAAAATAATATCCTAGAAGGAATGGGAAAGTTCATAGTAAGTCTACATAAATTGAAAATTCAAAAACTATTCTTAGAGAAATGGTGCATAAATCCTAGCTGGTGTTTTGCATTATACAATTTGGATTGTTAGCCTAGCCAATTGTTTAATTTTTCCTTTCAATCTAACAATTTATTTATATTTATCTTAAATTCCCTTTTCAAATTTCTACTTCATTTCTTCCTTCTTCATCCAAATTCTCTTCATAACCTACATTTTCTCTTCCTTCTCCCGTAGCAACATTTCCAAGGATAGTCCCTCTGTTTGTGGAGGAATTGTATGAGGACCTGCCTACTATTTAGGTTTCCTCTTCCCCTTGTTAATTTCCTCAATGAAAATTTGAGAAAACTTATCTATCTTGGTCCCCTATTGCTGATATACTCGAATTTGTCTCTCTAATTTCTCTTTGTAGAGATTTTTGTAGCTCATCCATTGGTTTCTCTACTTATAACATCAGTTCTTCTTTCTCCATTGACTCATAGAAAACAGAAAATTTTGTATGGTATCCAAAGCTACTAGAAGAGATTGAACATTACCTATGAATAAACATCTCTTCCCTCTTGGAGTATATCAAATTCCAAAATAACTAATTTTGGCATCATGGAGGTTTTTGTATTGAGGTTGCTCCTATCTCCCTGAGGCAATGAGATCACCTTTGAGGTTTGAAGGTGGATTTTTGTTTCTTATTTAAGGCCTTGGAGGAAGTATTTTTTCCTCATTTCATTATTCACCATGAGGGAGAGGAGATGTCAAAAATTTTAGGTTGTTGTGGCATTGGAGAAGATACTTGAGGTGCTGCATGTTGAGAGTTATGTGTTACATTTTCAAGGATAGGGTTGTGTGTAGGTAAGGCTACATGAGAAGAAGACGTTACAAGCCTTGAAGAGGCTACGCATTGAGGAGTATACATATTCGGAGGAGGCTGCATGTATCTCTTCTTCTAAATTTTCCTCCTTTCCTTGAATCCGTAATCCTCAAGGTTTCCTAGACATTAGATGTCTACCATGTGAGTAAATGTTTGTTTGGTTTTTGATATCATTCAACCTTAAAAATTCCTCCTAAGATAGGTTAAGAATTGTCTATGTAGAATTCTCTTTATAAGTAATTATATTAGACAATGATAAGGCAATGTAAATGGTTTTGTGTTTTGATAATCTATTGGCATTATTTTTATTAAATGAAATAAAAACTTGGGGACAATGACAAATTGAATGTGGCTCAAAAGTTTGAAATGCATAGTAGAAAGGAGTGATTTCCTACCTTCACATGTTAGATATTTGATAATATTCACAACTAATTGAACCCATAACCATAATAGTGAGAGGTGTTGCATACTTTGTGAGGATGAATCAAATTGTTTGTGTGGTTGGGAAAACACATTCCTAGCTACCACTCATCTCTCCACTGTGGGAATTGCTCTCATGTTGTAGGCAATCCTGAAACCTCTATTATTGCAACTTTTTAGGAATCCACCCTTATTCCCTTAATAACAAATTCATTGTTTGATAGTGTCTAAGAAAATTACTATGTCGTTTCCTCATTATATCCTTGCATGCACTAAAAATAGTTAATCCAAATTTCTTGCTACAAGATTGAATTGCATGCTTGGTCATTTAATATGACTATATGGTTGAATGGAAATGGGTCTCCTATTTGGTTCCAATGTAGCCCAATTCAAATCCTATGATATTCTTTTCTTGCACTAATTTCTATTTTGCTCATTGTGAAGCTAAATTCTTTTATTGTTGGTTGCTACTGGTGCTAATGATTGTTGCTAGTATGAGTGCTACTAATTAAGGTATATATATTTTATGGTTATTTGGGTAGGCTTAATTAGAAATATAAATGGAAATCAAATCATATGAATTGCAATCACCAAGTGTATGGAATATGGTGATGGATTTTGAATAATTATTTCTCCTCCCCCAAGAAAATTTGTCAATTATTTACAAAAGATAAAAACGAAAAGAAGTATGATGGATATATGTAAAATATCAATAAGTAAATAAATCACTATAAAACACAATAGTACTAATAAATATGATGTGTAGATAATTATTAATAAAAAATTAGCCATTAATATTATAAAAAAGATAATGGAGTAGAAGTACAAGAAAACCCACTAGATGATACAAAAGATAAAAACGAAAAGAAGTATGATGGATATGTAAAATATTAATAAGTAAATAAATCACTATAAAACACAATAGTACTAATTTAAATATGATGTGTAGATAATTATTAATAAAAAATTATCCATTAATATTATAAAAAAGATAATGGAGCAGAAGTACAAGAAAACCCAATAGATGATGAGACATTTGAAATGTTGTTGACAACAAAAATGATGGTGACATAAATTGAATATAAATGTTGCATGATTTACAAGCAAAACACATTGCATCATTTTCATACAGTGGAGATGAAGAAATGTAAAGTTTATTATTGATTGGTTAACAAAAAAAAGAATATATGTTGTACGATTATTGGTGAGAAAAAGTTGTGGGTGTATGGATGCATGATGGTGAAAAATTGATACATCCTATTGATTATTATATTGGTGCAATTAAAAATAGAGGTTGCAAGTACAACTGATCAATGGATATAGGGATTGATGTGTAGTGATTGGAGGTATTGTACGTAGATGCTACGATTCGTTGTTGGTTAGTGGCTACAAAATCACTAGCAGATGTTGTAGGTCACATAACAAATTGAGAGAAAATAAAATCTAAGAAAATGAATCCATGACTCATGATGGGAGGAAGAGGGGGCCCAAGGATTTACTTTGGTTGGAAGGATTTCTCCTTCTATCTACACCCCTCTTTGTATGGTTATTGGCCATAAAAATATTAGCATAACCTACTTTATTGTAATTTTGACAAACAACGCTTAATGGTTTTCACTGTTGGTTTTTTTGGATAAAGTGATAGAAATCATAGCTATGGGACATCAATGATTGAGCTTGTTAGCTCATTCATTGATGTTATGAGTTTAAAACTTGTTAGTGGTGACCAAAGTATTTTGGCTATAAGGCTTGGCCCTCTAGTTTGTGTCAATTATTGTAGGAATATTTCTTTTACCAATGGCTTCTTATATAGTTGTAGGCAATGCTTGTTGACCATCAAGGAGAATCTAAAAAAGATTGATATTGATAAACTTGACTACACTATTTGGGTATACTTCCTCTATTTCATAGGGGTCCAACCACCTAGTTTGTAACTCTCCTTTATGATCTTTATACCTTGAATCATATAGTAATGCCCACTTACCATTCTAAAATGTGTTTATATTAATAATTTGATCATATATCATTTTGTCTAATGTTTATGTATAATATCAATATGGTGAATTGCTTCTTTCCTTAACCCATCTAATGCATTAGTTGTAGTTTCATGATACAATCTTCTTAAGCTACATAAAGATCTATCCCTAGTTGAATTTTTAGCCTTAAAGTCTTATATTTAAACTCAATAGGGAGGAAAACATTTTTTTCATATAACAACTCATATAGTGTGAACCCTATTGTCCTCCATGTGTTTTGATATGCCTAGAATACTTGGAGAAAGTGATCTATCCAGTATCTATAGTGGATTACTATAATATTGGTCAAAATGGCCTCTATCTCCCTATTTGTGACTTCAACTTGACCATCAGAGTGAGGGTTATAAGGGCTAGATTTCCTATGTATGAATTCATACTCTTTAATTAGGGTTGTAATCAAATCATATGTGAATTATGGTCCGTGATCAATGAAAATTTCTATGGGCACCCCATAATAGGTAAAAATATCTTTATACAAGAGCTTTGGCACCTTGATATCTCTTACATGTGTTAGAATTATGAAAAGTATGAACCACAAGATCAAACAATGAACAAAGCCACCTTCCATGCAATGCAACTACAAACAATAATACACAATATTCCTCAACAAGAAAAAGCTACAAAATTCAAGAGTTCAAGAGAAGAGTAAATGTCAAGAGAAATAATACAATGAGGGTTGTGTGCTATATAGGAGCAACCCTAAACAATAAAGGGATTACATCATCACAAGTGTCAACATCTCATGCAATGAGGCAACATGATCTAATAATAGCTCTCTCGTTAACATAGTAAATCACTCCTAAGTTTAGCTTAAGTGCATTAGAATAAATTAAACTAGTAATTAATTAAAAATTAATTAATTCTTCAGCTGATGCATGATTAATCTAACACCCCCCTCCGCTTAAGATGAACTTAGGGAGTAGCTAAAAACCCTAAAAAGAGAATGTGTGATGGGTTCCGACAAACAAGGCCTAGTGAGGTACCCATGTACAAACAAAAGATCTCTCAAAACTGGAGAGAAAGAGAAAAACTCATGGGAAAAAGTCCTCTTCAAAAGAGAGAAAGGAAAATGAAGGACTAAAAAATCCTCCAAATAAAGGTAAAGGACTAAGAAGCCTCCAACCAAAACAATGTCCCAAAAAAGAGGAACATGTAGAACATTGTTGTTCAACACGAAGAAGTTGTAGACAATTGTTGAAAGATGAACGACATAGTGTTGTAATGAATAACCTCCAGAAATAGGAATGCAAGAGTGTCCATATGGAAAATGCTCCATCTCATCAAAATGCATGGGTAACCATCCACTAATGTAAGTTGCATCCGACTAGTACATAGGAAAAAGAACTAGATACATAGATCACTCTAAAATGCAAAACCAAGGAAGCATTAGCACCAACAGTAGAAACCCCCCCATAATATTGAAAAGGGAGAGCCAAGATAGGTACACTGAAACTATGTGAAACCAAGAAGTTGATGTAGGAGAAACAACCTACAAATAAAAGGGTATGCAAACTAAGGCACACACATATGATGCAAGAATCACTAGGATTCACTATTGTCATGGAATGGACAGTCACTTAATAAAGGTGTGATGGCAAACCAAAGGCAAACATCAACCCCCATGACACTTTATATCATAGTGTGAGTACAAAAGGCACAACAAGATGTGCAAAATCCCCAAAAAGTATACACTAGAATGACACTTTATCTCAGTGCATCTACAAAAGAGAATTACATGCAAAATATGTCTAGAATGCGCAAATAGGATAGAATACTAGAAATAAATGTAGAACAACAAAAAATGAGTCATCCCACACAAATAGAAAGTTTCCAGGAACTAAGGTGTCCAAGTAATTCACCAAAATGTGAAAACACAAAAAAATGAATAAAATGTACATGGATCTATAAATATGGAAAAATTACATGGATGTCTATGAAGAGCTCTGGAAGACTGTCCCAATGTTGTTGGAATTGCAAAAAATAAAGAAACAAATCAAAATTTATGAGCTTAGGACTGAAAACATCACCTTTGACTTCAATAGGTTGTAGAATGCACCAAAAGCAAAAAAAAAAGGTGATGAGAGCACACCACTAGAAAGTTGATGGAACTAGATTTTTGATGATATCTCCTTCACCCAATTTCGATATCATATGTCCAAGTTATGGACAAAAGAAAAAACATCTCTTTTAGGGCACAAAGAGGGTTCTTGGGGCCTTGCCCTATGGCCATATCATTGAAGTCATCTTGACATTAGCATGACATCAAAAAAATATTCACAAGAATATTCCTTATCACTAAAAAAAATCTGATCTCCTTCAGAAAAAGGCGATGACGAAATATTTTGAAAAGTACATGAAATATTCTAAAAGGCCTCCTGTCAGAAAAAAAGGACAAAGTTGAGAAATTTTGGAATGACTAGAATATGCAGAAATAATGAGAATATTTCAAAAGCTGCAGTGCTAGAAAAGTTGTCTATTGGTCACAAAAAATTGAAGTGCGCCGAAAAAAATATTTGAAACCATCGGCAATGATTTAGAAGTCACTAGTCGACTATGAAAAGGCCAACTACAGGGGTTGAAAACCCTGCCGACAATGGTAGGGGCTTGCAGGCCTATAGAGGTAGGTACCTATAGCTACCCCCCTAAAATGTGCCCCAATAAATAAACAACCCCCCACAAAATATTAAACTGACCCTTTTAATTTTTTATTTTTTATAATTAAAAACTTTTAAAAAAAAAAATTTCGAAAACTGTTTTTAATTATTTTTATTAAAAAATCATCATACTTGGTTGTATAGAGGTCGTACGACCCATGCATAATTTTTTTTGCCTCAGAAATAGGGAAAATTTACAGTCAAAATTCATCGAATCAGCTTCTTGAATCCAATAATGAGGTCCTTTTCGCGCCAAAATGTACTTAACAATTGTCCACCTTCAAAAATTGCAAAAAAAACAATGAAGAATCCAAATTTGAAGCCTGTAACTCTTGTTGAAGAAAAACCCTCATAAATCAAGAAGGGGTTTGTTGAATCCACACTTTGATACCATGTTAGAATTGTGAAAAACATGAGCCACAAGATCAAACAACGAACAAAGACACCTTCCATGCAAGAGAGTTGCAAACAATAATATGCAATATTCCTCAACAACAAAAAAGCTACAAAATTCAAGAGTTCAAGAGAAGAGTAAATCTCAAGAGAAATAATACAAAGAGGGTTGAGTGCTATATACAAGCAACCCTAAATGATAAAGGGATTAGATCATGACAAGTGTCAACATTGTTAGAGTTATCATGCATTAACTAATAATTAATTAATCTTTAATTGATTATTAGTCTAATTTATTCTTATGCACTTAAGCTAAACTTAGGAGTGTTTTTATGCTTTATTAATTGAGCTAATATTAGATCATTATGTCTCATCTCATGTGATGTTGACACTTGTCATGATCTAATCCATTTCTCATTTAGGTTTTTGTTCTTATAAGCACTCAACCCTCATTGTAATTATAACTTGAGCTTCATATCTTTTGATAGTCTCTTCCTTCTGTATCTTTTTCTTGTTGAGGAATATTGCATATATTGTTTACAGATCTCTTGCGTGGAAGGTATATTTGTTTGTTGTTTGATCCTATGGCTTGTGGTTTTGTGCTTGTTCCACAATTCTAACATGGTATCAGAGCATGGATTCATCGAACCCCTTCTTGATTTATGAGGCTTTTTTCTTCAATGAGGGTTACAACACAGATCTGATTGCCGCCGCTTTACCCGAAAATTACGGAGATGGTTTATTACCGTGCGTTTTGGTGCGAAAGGCATCATTGTTGGTCAAGAGATTGTCGAAAAGAAAGTTAAAGGAATTGCTTTGTTTAAAACGGATTTGGGTTCTTTGCTTCATTTGAGGGTTTTGACTGGTTGCTTTTTTAGGATCAAAAGAATTGCTACATTTTGTGCATTTGAGCCAAGCGGAGGTTTCCATAGTGCTCAAAATTTGCTTATACGGATTTCTGTCGATTATTCGAAATCCATGGTTTTGAGGGCAAAATTTTTTTTCCGGGGAAGATGCGAGCTTCCACACACAACATGGGATAGGTAAAATAAAAAAATGTGCAATTTTTTTAAAAAATCAAATTAAAATATATTAAAAAAAACCCTTTAAAGGCTAATGTGGAGTTTTAAAAAGTATATATTAATTTATTTTTGCGCAGGTGCAAATCCTCAAGGTACCACCATCCCACTTGAAAACAAGGTGACGCAAAGTCAGTTGGTGTAGTAGTTTTTACCTTTACACGTTGTGTGGCTTAAACTTGGGACGCATATCATTTATCATGGTGAGGTAGTTTCTGGTGAGCTCATCTTGTTTTAAGCGATAATTGAGTTTTATTCACTGGCATTTATGCCTATTTAATAGGCTTCTATGTACATGATTATTCAATCATCTTAGCTTTAATTAAGCTTATCACATTATTTTGTGATTATTTTTTCTCGGCTGTGAAGATTGAGTTGTAGGTTGCTCCTGGGTGATTTGGAGCTTTTCTCCTACATGGTATCAGAGCAGGCCTCCTGCCCTTCCTTCTGCTGAGAATCCTTTGTTACTGGTGTTTTGGCAAACCTCCATGTGGTTAGCCTACACCTATTTTTGCAAAAAATATTTTCAAGAAAATATTTCTGTGATTTGATTTATAAATTTGTGGTAAAAATTTTTTGCAACTATCAGAGATCAATTGCATGCATTGGCATTCTTCGCTCCTGTTGGGCTCCTTCATTATTCTGTCCATCGCCGACTGTTTTGTGGATGAGGTGACAACCAGTCATACCAATCTTGGTCTGTATCGGCAATTTTTTTTTCTCCATCCACGACCTTACATCATGCGGGTCAAATTTGATACTAGTCTGAAGTCTATGGATCAACGTATATAGTTTGCATCCATCAACTAAGTTTATGGTATGCGGGTAGACTCTTGGTCACTGGCTCTTTGTTGGGCTGTGTTTTTTCATTGATCGACAAGGTATGGAGGTAGCCAGATTTGGTTTTTCCAATCATTGTACACCATCCAACAAGAGTGGTTATCATAGTCACTGGTATGAAGGATATGTTTTTTTTCGATCAAAGCATTGTATCATCATCCCTGCAGTCTTCTACCACCGGCGCTGCCTCTTCACTGCATGTGGTTCGGTGTCATCAGAGATCCATTCTTCTACAATCTCAAGCATTGCCGGTTTGCTGGGTATGAAGGCCGGTCATTACCATTGGTGTAATTATTCCTGTGATAGGTACCATTTTCATTCGGCCACCAATCACATTCAAAGGATATAGGTTAGTCGGCCCATTCTTCATTTAAATAGCCAGCTTTGACATGGAAACCATCATTTCATGAATTGGCGGATCCCTTCATAGTTGGTGCAGCTTCACACATTGATTGGGTAGGTGTGATTTCTTATTAGGGGTTTCATTTATCTTTTATCGGGCATCTTCCATCGGTCACATATTCTTTAGATCTGCATCAGCAATTGTACCCGTCTCATCTACGGCTTTACTTGACAATTATCTTGTCACTTGCTGGTCACCGATCTCCATAGGGTGTAGTTAATTTGGTGTACTTCCTGATTCAAGTAGTACAAGATCATTCATTAGTCGCAGGTTTATACCACAAACTTTTGTTTTGTATTGGCATAAGGTTTGGTTTAAAATACTTTGTATTGTAAAGCCGACTTAGGTTTAAGGCTGACAGTATTGGGGTGGGTGGCCCACGGGTGGCATGGCCATTGGGGCCCCACCTCCACTCCGCCCACTCACCACCAATGGTCGTGGGGTGAATAAATCTTGAATAAGGGGGTCATATGGCCGACTAGGGGCCAATTTTTTGACCCGTTTTAGTGATATTTTTTTGCACTCAGTTAGTGTAAAGGTCCTCTTTATAGGCTTTTTTTTGTTTTTGCATAAATTTTGTTGCAGATGGCAAAATTTTGCAAATGAAATATCATCAGAAAGGTGGCGATCTCAACTTTCCATTGATTTTATTTGCACTCCAGTTCAGTTCTAGAGCATCTCTCAATCGACTATTGCTTCATAGATTCTAGAGTTGTGCCAGTTTGTGAGTTTTCCAGTGTTCCTTGGCTCGGGTCTACTGTTGCTTTATCATGATTTTGACTTGTGTCAATCAGTGACTCGAATATGGTTTCAGTAGCAAACAAAAGTATCTTTCCTTTCTTGCCACATTCAGGATTCCAATGTTACTCCATAGTGTACTTCCAGTGCTTCTTCTTGCAGCAGGCTATCTCTTATGGGGGGGTCCTATGATCTCTTTTATCATCCTTTTTATGGATAGAGATTGATTGGATTTGTGATGGATATTATTATTGTATTGTATCTCTCTTTTGGGGAGGAGTTTTGTCCCACTGGGTTTTCTCCTTTTTCTCTGTTTCTGAGAGATTTCATTTGCATTTGTACATGAGTACCTAATATGGCCTCGTAGCTGGGACTCATATTTGCATTTCATCTTGCATAATAATCTCCCTAAGTTTGCACTTAAGGGGGGTGCTGGTGTAAATAGGTTTTTTTACCTTTTACACATTGTCTTAAGCTTAACTTAGGACACATATATTTAATATTTGCTAATATTTGTCTCGGGTAGTTTCACCCGTGACTCATCTTGTTTTATGACGGTGAGTTTGTTCACCACATTTCTTGCCTATTTAATAGGCTTCTATGTACATGATTATTCAATAATCATAGCTTTAATTAAGCTTATCACATTATTTTGTGATTATTTT